>PVKE010027701.1:0-21424 GCA_004027555.1 Craseonycteris thonglongyai | reverse complement strand
GGGGGAGGGAGCATTGTGTGGGGAGGGGGGAGTGGGCACCAGATATATCGGGTTGGAGGGGGACCTGATTCTGGGAGCTGGGCACATAATGCGATGCATGGGTGATGTGATGTGGAGTTGTCCATTGGGAAACTGTCTGATTGTTACCAACCAATGTCACCCCATTAAATTTAACAATAAAAAAATAAATTAAAAAAAAAAAAAAGAATCTTTGCTGCCATCACAATGCTAATGACAATAAAGTATTATAATTTCTTTATTTATACATTTCAAATTTATAACATGATAAAATTTACTCTAGTTTGTTTCCTACCCTGGTTTAGTTATAGTCATCATAATGTAAATAACTTCCAAGATAGTATTTATGATAATTCACAAAATACATTAAGAGGTCTTCAGAAATACAGTTTACACTAAAATACCAATTTTTTATCTTACCTTTCACACCTGCAATTTGGCTTGTTTCTCTTTACTCTACTGGACTGTCTCTCACGAAGCTAACAATGATTTCCTCAACTTACAGTTCAAGAGTACATTTTGAAATTCTAAACTTATCTTCTCAGCGGTGTTAAACAGTGCCAACTATTTTATCCTTTGTTTTAATGTTATTTTGGTGAGAATAAGTAACATTAAATTTTATCTTCTTAATAGACTTAAGGGTGCAGCAAAGTATTGTTAGCCGTAGGCACACTGTTGTATGGCAGACCTCAGAAGTTATCCATCTTGCATAACTGAAATTTTATACCTACTGATTAGCCACTCAGCCTTTATTTTTTCCTCCCCCAGAGCTTGGCAACCACTATTATATTCTCTGCTTGTACAAGTACCTTAGGTACCTCATGTAAGTGGAAAAAGCACTATTTCTCTTTCTATGACAGGCTTATTTCACTTAGCATCAGCATATTATCCTCAGAGTTCATAGTGTTGTATATTGCTGAATTTCCTTCTTTTGCTTAGGCTGAATGACATTCTATTGTATGTATATACCATGTTTTCTCCATCAGTTCATCTCCCTATGGACATTTAGATTATAACTTATCTTGGCTATTTTAAATAGTGCTACAATGAACATGGGACTGCTTGTATCTCTTCAAAATCCCAATTTCAGTGTTTTGGATTACATGCCCAGAAGTGATTTCAGTGGATAACATGGTAGTTCTATTTTTAATTTTTTGAGGAATCTTCATACTTTTTTCATAGCAGCTGCAACGTTTCGCATTCAAGAACAGTGTACAATAGTTCCAAATTCTTCAAACCCTAGCCAACACTTGTCTTTTGTTTTTCTGATTATCACCATCCCAGCAGGCCTGCATGATATCTCATTGTGGTTTTGTTTCTCATTTCCCTAGTGATAAGTGACATTGAGTATATTTTCATATACCTGTTGGAACACATAGGGAAAAAGCTTTATGACATTGATTTTGGCAATGATTTCTTGGAGATGATACTTAAGCACAGGGAACAAAAGCAGAAACAGACAAGTGGGATTATATCAGAAAAAAAAAATTCTGCACAGAAAAGGAAACAGAATAAAAAGGCAACCAATGAAATGAAAGAAAATATTTGCAAACCATAAATCTCATAAAGTATTAATATCCAAAATATATAAGAAACTCTTACAACTCAAAAGTTAAAACCTAATATCTCAATTTTAAGATGGGTTATTTCTTTTTCCTCACAATATTCTCTTCCTGGACTTCAATAATGCTATATTTTCTGATTTTCCTCTTACCATTCTGGCTACATACTTCAATTTTCTATTTATGGGCTTATTCTTATCTAATAAGGTTTCAGATATTGTGATTCTACTTTTGTCACTAGATTTTGTTACCTCCCTACTTTATGTTCTCTCTCTACTGACTATAACAAATAAATCATGTTTGTTTCTGTAGCCGTTTTCATCTCTGTGCTTTAGACCTCTGAATACAGCTGTTATGCAGTATAGATTTCAACCACTTAAACAACTAGAGCTCTGTGAACATACAAATTAAGTCGCTTTCAGATTTATATAGGCTTATACACTGGGAATTATGGAAATTATAGCCAGTATAAGGACCACCCCCAGATTTGAAAATATTTACACTCATATATAGCTTCATATCAGTTTAGACTGTTTAACTGGCAAATTAGTTGCTACAAATTTAGAAAAAATTGTTTCACTTCAGATTTAAAATAGTGAAATAAGTGCTTGTGGGCCCATAGTTCTCCTTGTACATTCCAAATTAAAAAAATAAAAAAAATCAAACCAAGAATATCCAAAGACAAACTCATAACCATCTCTTTCCCAATTTATCTTCCTTCTCTACCTCAGTTACCAGCACTACTAAACATTCAGTTAGGCAATCCATGTATCTGGAATTAAATTTTTTTTTTTCTGTCACCTTTCATGTTGTATTCATTAGTTTTCCAGTGTTGTTTTACTACATATATCTGTACATTCAAACATATTACACAAACATACACACATACAAACCTATTTATATCAGTTTCACCCTATCCTTCCACTTCCTATATTCAAGCTACTACCATTGTCTAACTTTACAAAAATTGCCCTTAATTGGTCTCCTATCATCCATTTTTATGTTTTCCTCGTTATTCCTCACCTAAAGACATAGTGATTATATACACACTGCTCTCCCACCCCCACCCACATTATAGTAATATTTCCTGCTATTTCCTCTATCTGGAATCACTATCCCTCTATCCCTCATTAATATCTGTTTAAAATAGGAGACAGTACATCTACAATGTGCTACAGGTTGTTCTAGAATTTGACTATCTGGTCTTAAATCTATGATCTAAATAAAATTAATTATGTGATAGTCATTTAACCTTTTTTCACTTGGCACTTATCACACTTACAATTTGTATTTTTCTTTTGTTTAATAAATAAAATATATTTATATTAATCTCAACTGTTGGAACTGCAAACTCCAATAAGACAACCATCATTTTTATTTATTCTATTTATTGCAGATTGTCTCAAATGTATAAAGTATTTTAACTAATGTACAATTTAATTAATAAAACATTATGAAAATAATTAAGTAAATATTTTTTATGAGTGACAAATTTGTGGTACCAGTTATTTATATTGGTTAAGCAATGAAGCATGTTAAGCAATGAAGTAGAATCTTTAAATAAAAGTGGATTTGGTTTTTTCAAATGTGTGAAGCGTGATTCAATGATATTTTTTTATTGTCAGTTATGAATTAGACATGTATGAAAGACAACTTTCCAAAAACATAATATTTAAATCAGCTTTAATTTAAACTCATAATTTCATAGGGGTTTCTGTTTAGTTCAATCTTTAAATACCAGATGGCCAGGCTTCCTTCCTGAAGAAGTTTAGTGCCTTTAATAAAATAAAAATACATATAAATATTTTGAAAATGTCTGAAATATAATTTTATATAAATGCTAAGAATTAATTTTGTAAAGCAAAAATTGTTTATAATTAAATTGCAAATCATATTATAGTCAATGCATTCTATGTTCTTAGTCTACAATAGGAAATATACAAGTTTCTGAATATCACAAGGTCAAAAAAATCAATATATATTAAGTTGAAGTTTGAGAGGATAGCTCAAAATGAGTGTTGATTTAAAAATCAATGTAAGATTAAACAAACATGTAATGTTTTATCAATGCATAACACTAGGACAGGGTAAGGAATGAAAAAAAGGGAAAAAGAAGGAAGGGAGAGAGAGAGGAAGGGAGGGAAGAAATCAAGAAGGAAGGAAGGAAGGAAGGGAGGAAAAGAAACCTCTATGTCTGTGTGTGCTATTACTTAACATAGCTTCAAATATGTGTACTATTACCCAACATTGCTTCAAATGATAGAGGTATGCACATGAACACAGGTCAACCTGACTACCAGTCCTGTGACTGAAACATGCTTGGCTAAGTAAGAATGGTCGTCCTAAACCTATATTTATGCTAGGAGATATTAACGTTAATTTTTTCCTATTCTATAAACTTAATACAACTGTTCATTCTTTGTACAAAATTATTCTTTTCACTATTGTTTATGCTATACATCATCAGCCAAATGAGCATTTGTAAGTTGGTATTATATAAAATTATGTACATTTTTTGGAAGTAACATTGTTTGGTGACAGTTCTTTTTAATGAATTTCTCTTAGTTTCAAGACATTTAAAGCAAACATTCTTTGCAAATAAAAAGTATATATATGTGTATGTATATGTGTGCAATATAAATTACTTTCTATTTAGAAATAGGTTTTTATGGCCCTAGCAATATTTCTAATTAAAAAATAGGTAGTCCTTACTATAGCTACATCAACGTACCTTCAAATCAAGTAATATTTTGTTATTCTAGTACATGTTTATATGTATTTTTTATAGAGATATGAATAGTTAAAATAATTATATTGATAGTTCAAGCTTTCCCGTCCTATGTGGCAGGAGATCACATCAATTGCTAGTGTGTTGTATTCTTGTCAACAACTCAGAGGTCTCAGATTTTACCCTAGTTGTAAGCTAATATGTTTGACTATGTAAAGGATAAACATCCCTTAGGTGTCTTCGCAACACTCAGTACTCTACTATAACACTACTTTACTGCTGAAATGTCTTGTGGACCCAGAGGTGAAGAGGTAGGACTGAGAATTCTTACCTTCTAATCATAAGGCTGGTTCCCCTGGCAACCAGCCTCCACCCTCTGGGCTTTGCAAAAGTCACTTTATTAACATAGATTTAGTCTTGATTGAAAGGAGCTTGTTATAAATAACAAAAGGCACCTTTATTGTTCTTGTCTAAGGGCTTTAGGAGCTCTGTCCAGAAACAGAAATAAACACTAATTATATACTTACTTTTTTACACTTTATTTTGACACTCAATATTATTTTATACTAATTCCAGGTGTACAACATAGTGGTTAGACATGTATATAGTTTAAGAATTGATTCCCCTGACTAATCAAATACCCACCTGACATTAAACAGTTATTACCATATTTTTGATGATATGCTCTGTGCTTCATATCTCCATGACTATTGTAATCCCTTCACTGTTTTCACCTTTCCCCCTCAACTCCCCTCCCATCTATCACCTCAGTAAATTTAGTACCCATCTGACACCATACATAGTTATTACAATATTATTGACTATATTCCTTATAGAATACCCTTCATGACTGTTGTGTAACAACCAATTTCTACTATGTAATCCCTTCCCCTTTTTCACTTCTCTCCAAACCGCCCTCCTATTTGGCAACCATCAAAATGTTCTTTGTATCTATGAGTTGTTGCTGTTGTTTTCTGTTTTGTTTGTTTTGTTCTTTAGGTTCCATGTAGAAGCAAAATTATATTGCGTCTATCTTTCTCTGTCACACTCCACTCAGCACAATACCCTCTAGATCCATACATGCCACTGCAGATAGGCAAGAACTTATTCTCATTTATGGTCTAGCAATATTCCATTGTATATATGTGCCACCTACTCTTTATCTATCCATCCATCAGCAGACACCCAAGCAGCCACCACATCTTGGTCATTGTAAACAGTGCTGCGATGAATATATGGATGCATTTGTCCCTCCAAGTAGGCTGACCAGATGTACCATTTGAAACAGGACAAAAAACAATAGCACTGTCCTGTTTCAAATGGTACATATTTTCAGCCTACTGACACCTTTAATTTAGCCCGGTGAGACTAGGCTGACCATATGTGCCATTTGAAACAGGACTCTCCCATTTTTTTCTGTCTTGTTTAAAACAGTACATCTGGTCAGCCTGTCCAAGTAGTGTTTTGGATTTTTTGGGATAAATACCCAGAAGTAGGATTACTGGGTCCTTCTTTGTTTCTGGTTCTATATAGCCTTTGTTTTTTTTGGTCTATTTTGTCTTTTTGTCTGATATAAAATTTGCTAATTCAGCTTTTCTTTTCTGTTTTTTTGAAACATTTATTTCCCATTCGTTTATTTTCAATCTGTGCGCGCCTTTCTATCTGCAGTGAGTTTCTTGTAGGCAGCATATCTAAAAGTTTTGTGTTTTTATCCATTCAGCCACCCTATCTTTTGATTGGAACATTTAATCCATTTACTTGTAATTGTTAGTAGATTTGTAGTTATTGACATTTCATTATTCATATTGTTATTTTTCTTTTCTTTTAGTCTTGATACTGGTTTCATTGTGATGAATTCCTTTTGCTTTTTCTTGTCTGAGAAGCACTTACCTGCTTTTTGGTGTTAAGTGATAAATTTGCACAGTAAGATAATTTTAGTTGTAAGTCCTGTTTTTTATCATTTTTAATATTTATTGCCAATCCCTTTGGGCCTGCAAAAATTCTGTTTAGAAATCAGCAGATAGTTTTTCTTGTTAAATTTATTAGGGTGACATTGGTTAATAAAAATTACATAGGATCCAGGTGCACAATTCTATAGTACATAATCTGTGTGTTACATACAATACGTGTTTACCAGTCAGAGGTGTTTTTTTTTCTTTCTTAAGATTTATTGTTTAAGATAAGGTGAGGTGATGGGGGAGGCCCAGAGCAGTCTCCACAGTTTTACATCATTAGTTGTAACATAGTTTCCTTCCACACAGGTGGATGTGGGGCCATGCAGGGTGGGAACTACCTTCCAGGTAGTTTTCAGTTGCATCTCAGTTCAGCGCATAGGCAGACTTCCAAGTAGCAAGGCAAGTGCTCAGTCTGCTGAGCTCACCTGGCAGCTCTCAGCTGATAGTTTTATGAGTGTTCCCTTGTAGTTAATGACCTGTTTTTCTCTTGCTAATTTTAGGATTCTCTCTTTGTCTTTAGCCTTTGGCATATTAAGTTTGATGTTTCTTGGTGTGGGCCTGTTTAGGTTTATCTCTTTTGGGACTCTTTGCACTTCCCTGGACTTACCTATTTTTTTCACCAGGTTAAGGAAGTTTTCAATTATAAATTCTTCAAACAGGTTTTCAATTTCTTGCTCTCTCTCTTCTCTTTCTTGTACCTTTATAATGTGAATGTTGGTACACTTGATATTGTCCTAGCGTCCCCTTAAACTCTCCTCATTTACTTGGGTTCTTTTGTTTTTTTCTTTTTTACTGTTTTGATTGGCTGTTTTCTACTACTTTATCTTCTAAATCACTGATTTCACCTTCTGCTGCATTGAATCTAGTTTTGATTCCCTCTAATATATTCTTTATTTCAGTTATTGTAGTCTTCATTTCTGACTGTTTCCTTTTGATGTTTTTTATCTTTATTTTCCTGTTTCCTATATTTTCGATTAAGTTCTGACTGAGATCATTGAGCATCCTTATCACCAGAGTTTGAAACTCTGCATCTGACAAATTGCTTGTCTCCACATTTTCTTCTTCTGAATCTTTGTTCTATTCCTTTATTTTGGACATGTTTCTTTGTCTCCCCATTTTGGCTGTGTCCCTGTTTGTTTCTGTGTATGAGGTATGATCAAAAAATATGATGAATGTTTAAATTAAAAAGAAATTATTACAGTAAAAGACACATTGCCTATAATCCTCCTGAAAGTACTCCCCATTGCTTTGCGTGCACGTATCCCATCATTCTTGACACTTTCTGAAGCAGTTCTAGAAGTTATCTTTCATGAGTATCTTTAGTTGTGTTATCGTTGCTGCCTCTTTGTCCTGAATTAACTCAAAACATTTTCTTTCATGGTCATTTTGACTTTGGGGAGGAGACAGAAGTTGCATAGTGCCAGATCCGATGAATAAGGTCAATGTGGATACACTGTAAAGTTTTTATTTGACAGAAATTTATGTCAATGCATTGTTCATGATCCATGATTTATAGCACACTTTGAAACATACCTTCTCTCAACCATAGCTCATAACCGACTGACTGTATCAAACAAGTTTATACTTGTCACTAGGTGTTGCTAAGGTTCAATGTGCTGCTTCTCATATTGAAGATCCCTGCCTTTCCATTGGATGACACTGAGCAGCAGCTGTGGGTTGAGTGTGCTCTCCTACTGTAGTTGAGCTTTGGTTGTTGTTTGCATGTCAGTGGCAGGGATTGACCCTAAGGCTGATTGGTTGTGAATACTGGTGGTGACTACAGTGGAGGAGCTGTGGTGCAGGGGCTGATGCTACAGAGCATGGATTACTTTAGTGGGGTTCTGGTGCATGTCCAGTCTGCCCTTTGAGGGTATTGTCCTTGGAGGTGGCAGGAACATGCTCCAGCTTGGTCTGAAGCTGGCCACCAAGGGGACCTGCTGCAGGCGAGGTTTAGCAACACAGCCTGTGTTCTGCCCTAGGACACCCAGTATGAGCCACAAAACAACACACAGAGAGCCCCATGTGCACTGGGCTTGGAAGTGCCTCAAGAGGCCAAGTCATGAGCTGAGGTCAGCTATTGCCAGTGCTGGGCTTAAAGCTGTTCAGCCCAAAGTACAAGAATCACTGAAGCCAGGTGCTGCTTGTTTGTGTTTTGTGAAACTTTGAGAGCTTTTATGAAAGTCTGCAGCATGAGATAAGACAGATTGTTTGTATGGAAAAGCCACTGAAAGTTGCTTGGGTGTGCCCAATAGTTGGGAGGGGCCCTGTCTCAGGGAATCATTTGGGCAAAGCCAAAAAAAGGTGATAGCACAGTTCAATGGAGACTCAGATATGGCATCTGCCTGTGTCTACACATGGGAAGATGAGGGCTCAACAAAGAAACAATGGCTTCCATCAGTTCCTTCATCCAGTGACAACTGTTCATCTAGTCTTCACCCCAAGCTAGACAACTTAGTGTCTCTTTGCATTTGTTTTTGTGCCTTTCCAGCTGTTGCACCAGCAGTGGAGCTCAGAGGGAGTGAGTCCAGAAGTGAAGAAGTTTGTGTTTGGCCTTTTGGAGGAATGCCTGGGACTGAAGCTGCCCTCCGGCTCACTTTGCCATAATCTCTACTGGTTTTCACAGCCAGACATAGTTATGGGGAGTTCTCTCCCCAGCACTGGAACCCTCAGCTGGGGAACCTCTGGTGGGGTTGGGATCCCTCACTTTTCTGGGAGTGACCACCACAGCTGAGATATTTCTCCTGATTTTTAATAGTCACATGTGGGTATGGGACCAGCCTGTTCAGTTCCTCTGTACCTGCTACCAGTCTCAAGGTGGCTTCTCCTGTATGTGCTTAATTGTAGCTAGATTTGGTTCAGCGAGACTTCAGGTGATTTTCAGTGATGGTTATTCTGTAATTTAGTTGTAATTGATGTGCTTCTGAGAGGAGGTTAGTACAGCTTTTACCTACTCTGACATCTTGACTTGAAAAACCAATGTATTTCTTTTTGCAACCAAAAATATTACAGATTTTTGTTGTTCTATAGATGTGGCAAAATGTTGGACACTCCTAAATCAGAGATAGGTGACTGGGTTACTTGTGGCCTAGCAGATAGCGGGAACATCCTCATTGCATTGATTTTCCTCATTTTGTAAATCCCACAGGAATGTTGCAGATTGGCCCAAGTGAATGCTTTGTAATAAAACCTGTATAGATATTATATAGTTTGAGTATTGAGCAGCTCTAATATTTACTGATTATTTTAATCAGAAAGAGAGAGTAAAGAAATTTTCCAGAGAAGTGTAGGAAACCTAGATAGTATTGTGCTATCAAAAATCAGGGTGAGTATTCAGTTTCACTGAAGAGTCTGATAAAATGAATTCTTTTTTTTTAAGATTTATTTTTATTGTTTTTGACAGAGAGAGAGAGAAAGAGAGAGAGAGAGAGAGAGAGAGAGAGAGAGAGAGAGAGAGAGAGAGAGAGATACAGAGATAGAGAGAAGGGGTAGAGCCCAGAACAGTCTCCATAGCTGCACATCATTAGTTTTTCCACATAGTTTGAGTCCACAGGTGGGCGCAAGCAAGGCTGCACAGGGCCGGGGTCTCACCCTGGTGAGAACCAAACTGGGAGCACTCCTCAGTTCAGCATATGGGTCCACACGGGCCAGGGCCAGGATTCAATCCTTGGTCCCTGGGGCTGCAAAGTGAGTGCTTAATCCACAGAGCCATCCTGCCTTCCCCTAAAATGAATTCTTTAAAAATGTTCACTGAACATACCCTTGTATTCTTACCACTCTATCATAATAGAGTATATTGGTGTACTTATAAGATTTTTAATGAAGTGATGGGAATAGAAACTGTATTAGAATATATAGTTTGTGAATGGATATAAAAAAGTGTATAAGATGTCATGAGTTTTTTTAAAGCAGAGATCACTATATTTTGAGCATATTTAAAGTAATCTAGTTGACATAGTGAAGATGATTATATATATATGAAATGGACTGCTGATTGCTCTGCGAAAAAGTAAAAGACCCAATGCACTGCCTTCTGGTGAAATTAAAGGACTTTGAAAATAGGTTTTTAAATATAATATGGAAGTAGAAGATGTGGTGAATTATTTCAAACATAGACCAAATATATTTGGTAAATAGGACCAAGAAATCAAGAGATTGACACATAAATGATAGAAAAATTTATTCGAGATAAGAGCAAGAAATTGAGAGTGTAGAAAATGAGAGGATAATGTGCCCGCACATTCATATTGCTCATGACTGTGACAGGATGTGAAATGGAAAGGAAGGCTGTTAGTTAAGCATCAAATTTGTTAAATAAATTGGAGCGAAAAGCATTTTGTTAGATGATGGAAAGAAGACAAAGAAAAAGAGTGGGATAATGAAGTGACAGGAGTCATTAAGTGGTAAATTTTTTATTGAGCAATACATTTTCATACTTGTAGTTATATACTTATATATACACTTCAATGTACATCACAATTGAATTATAAGTTATTGGTTATCTTATGTACTATATGCAATAGCAAATTTGTCAAGTTAATAGTGTCTTTATTAAATAATAGTTTATAATTTTCACATTGTGTATTACTTAGTAATTATAAAAATATAAAATATAAAAGCCAGGGAAAGCTGGGATGGCTCAGCGGGTTAAGCGCTCTCTTTGAAGCCCCGGGGACTGAGGATTGAATCCCGGCCCCGGCCCATGCGGACCCACATACTGAACGGGGGTGTGCCACCAGTTCAGTTCTTGCCAGGACCTATGTGGGAGGCTCCTGGCCCAGTTCAGTTCTTGCCGGGACCTATGTGGAAGGTTCCTGGCCCAGTTCCTGCCCTGAGCAGCCCTGTGCCCACCTGTGGAGTGAATCTATATGAAAAACTAATGTCAACTATGGAGACTGCTCAGGGCCCTCCCCTTCTCTCTGTCTCTGTCTCTGTTTTTCTCTGTCAAAAATCAATAAAATAAATTAAAAAAATATATATATATAAAAGCCAGTCTTTAATAATTTTCTAAATATTAATCTCCTGTAGTGAATTTTTATCAGTGATAACATCTCTAGTATAGTTAAATACTAATATGCTATAAGAAAATCTTTTATTGACTTTCTATTTTTGAGAATATAATGAAACAGTTTATTTATTCACCTAGTTTCTTATTTTGCCTGAAATGTATTTAATCCAAAAATTGAAGTTTGAACTTGATACGAAATGAATTCTTCTTTCTATGCTAATTAATTCCTTTTTGATGAGTTTTTATTGCATAAAAGGTAATCTACATATGACTTATCTCTTTTGGGAATATGTTCTATAAATTCAGACTGAAGATAATTTTTCACTGTATGTGTGTGTTTTCTCCTTCCATTATTTTTTCTAACACCCTTGTGTTCTTACCACAGTCAGGCACTACCTTGAAGACTCAATGAACTGTAGTCTTTTAGATTTTTCTTACTCAATCTTCTGGATTTTTATTTACAGTTCATGCAGTATTGAGGAAATAAGATCCCATCATTCTCATAATTAAATGCTCAGAAATTGAACTATAGATTCTCAGGACAGTATATAGTTGCAATGCTTAAAAGTGTTTTTGTTGTTGTAATGCATGACTTTATGCAACAAACTACTTGATTATCAATTTATAGTTTAAAAAATACTTTTAAAGCAATCAGCTTAGTACTGATGGGAAAAGTGCATTTTAGATGCCTTGATACATGTACAGAAAACTTCAAGAGAAATCTATGTCTTTCAAGATATTCTGGTTATATGCAATTTTCAAGTCATGTACTACATTTGCAATTTAAACATTAAACATTGAGGGAATCTGTTACATTGTTACCCAGATTTATGAACGGAGAACATAAGGGTTAGGAAGTTTACAGAAATTTTTCAGGTATGTGCTACTTAGTAAATAACACACACACACACACACACACACACACACACACACGTTTGATTTTGATTCTATTTTTTTAAATATTGATTGTCACCAAGATTATTAATATTAAAATATCTTTATCGGGAAAGCCGGGATGGCTCAGCGGGTTAAGCGCTCGCTTTGAAGCCCCGAGGACTGAGGATCAAATCCCGGCTCTGGCCCAGGTGGACCCACATGCTGAACTGGGGTGTGCTTACTGAATGCGATGAGGCCCCCCAGTTGAGTTCAAAAAAAAAAAAAAATATATATATATATATATATATATATATATTTACCCACTTTTATGTGCCAAACACAGTCCTAAGCACTTATGTGTATCTTGTTGTCCAATGTAAACTAACACAAGGTAGTTATTATTATTCCAGTTAAAGATGAAAAAGGGGAATAAATGTAGTTGGCTGCAGGTCACATAGTCAAGTAAGGACTTGAACTCAAGAGGCCTAAATATGAGTGCTGTTCTTACTCTGCTGTTCTGTCTCTTCCTACCTATGCTTATTGCCTTTCTATACCTTTCCAGTCCCTTAGCAAATGGCAGTTGCTCACTTCTCTGTTTTTCTAATGTCTTTCAAAAGGCTTCTGTGAAACTTGAAAGTTCTTGAAAATTTTATCAGCATTCATGGCAGAAGCAGATGAACTCTTTAGGCTAGTTCTAGTCTTGGAACATTTTTAAAGTGAGATATTTTAAAATAAGCCACTAAGAGATTTGAACCTCCTGGAAGTTTTTCTGCAGCTCTTTTACTCTGTAACCAGACAAATATTAACAAATAGATTATTACACTTTATTCCTCTTTTTCCCACATGTGTGTACTTTTATAGAAGAAGATACGAGCACAAAGATACTTGGTATCAACAAGGTGATCCATCTTATTACTGCTTTTGGATAAAAAATGTTTGGAGCTGCAGAGAACCTGTCTTATCTCCCTTAGCTCATATGAAGATGCTTTAATGATCAGATATCACTTTGTTCTTCAGTGATAACATTGTAGCTATTAAAATTTTGGACAGAATATTTGACACTGAAGTTTTTCTTTTCTTTTTTTTAATTTTTATTAGTTTCCTTTTATTTTTTAAAGTCATTCTTTGCTTAGCCTATTTAATATGAGGGCTAGATATTCTGTAGCCCTTTTTGTTTTATTTATAATTTTTAAAAATTTTTTAAATATATATATCACAGTGATCTAAACTAAGAATATTATCATGGAAGTGTGACAAGACCCAGAGACTCAAAAAATTGCTGAAATCTGTTGTTTTGTACTGTACCTGCCTATGTACACACATGCACAACACATGCACATGCACATGCACGGCCCAGAGGACGTTTTGGTTGGGAAGCCTCTCTTTCAGAGACCTTCTATGATGTCTAACTAGGTTGATTGCTTTACAAATTCCCTTTTCTCTAGCCCACTTTCCCTAAGTTTGGAAACATCAATCTAAACTCAGAAATCTAATTATAATTCTTACAATGTTCCTTTGTTATAACTAGCTTAACAATATAATAATTAAAATCTAATAATTGACTGTTATTTTTCTTTGCTTCCACTATGACACTTCTCTATACATGTGTCAGAATTCATGGAGTGAAGCTCAAATAAAATCACTAAACTTGAGTAAAATTCTGAAAAATCTACACCACAATTAATACTTCCATATCGTATGCCACATGTTCATTTCTTACGAGATAACTATGCCAAGACACTATTTTATTAAAGTTGAGTTTTAAATTCAACCTTTGTAATTAGTAAAAATATAGAGCAGTATAAGATAAGCCTCACTAAAATGTTAAGGAATTTAAAATCTTACAATAGTTTAAGTAGTATAAAGTAATGTAAAGCTGTGATAGTACACGAACAACAGAAAATGGATGCAAACATCTACCAGATAAGAACAAGTAGGTATATCTAATTAGGTAGAGCAGTACAGAATTGCACCTCCTCATATCAAATGAATAACAGAGAATATCCATCTTTGACACATATAAAAACACCTCAGAAATATGCAACTCTGAGGTCCAAAATCAACAACCACATGCTTAAAAATTTGAAGAGACACATAAATTGTTGTTAAAAGTGAGATTATCCATTCTGAAAATTACAGTTTATAGAATTTTTAAAAAATAATTCTCTTAAAAATTAATCAAATTCTTAAAAAGATTGTGGAGCTCCTAAATATTCATTGGCTATCCAGCACGATTTTCTTACAATGAGTATTACTCAATGAGTACATAGTACATATATTTTTCAATTCCATTTGTTAGAAGACTCCATTCTATCCAACTGGCTAAATAAAAGGAAGTTATTGCTCACATAATTGAAAAATTCAGAAATAGAGAAGGCTAGAAAGAAGGCTTTATCCAGCCATTCAGTGATATCACCAGTTTCCATATGGCCGAAGAAAGACTTCCTTTCAATAAAAATTTAATAGAGAAATAGGTTACTCTTCACATACTTAATCCTGAGCCTTTTTCTATGGACAGGAGAATTATGTGCACTGAAGGTTTAAGTTGGATGTGTAGTTCAGAGCTAAACTAATCACTGTGAAAATAAGATGAGACAACTTTTATAAGCCAACCAGGGGCCACCCTTAATGCTGAGGATTTTGGTATTATAACGTTTTTATTCTAGTTGGGAAGAGAAAGAATATATTTTCTGAAAGCAAAATAACCTTTGAAAATTCACAAATAAAAATCTAGGGACATACTTGTAATTAAAACTATAATGTAAGGAAATATTATAATTCTTATTGATAACAAGATTGTTTTTTGTTAATAATAACAATTTTTGAGGGTTGCTTTTAGTCTTTATCCTTTCTGATTTTATTCTTTGCCTTATCCATAAATATGCATAGGTAGCATTTGGTCATCTGGTAGAAGTAATAAGATTGCTGAATAGCAACAGAACCTTTGCTAAGAAGGAGTATGAGTGCAAGATATTGATCCAGCTAGGTATTGTCTCAAATCCATTTTAGTTTGCTTTTTCATTTTTATCTTCCTATGGGGTCAACATTTCCATCTGATATGCTGGAAAATAAACTTATTATTAATTATAGTGCTTGCATTTCTCCATATATCTAGCAAGGGCTGCAATGACATTGAATTTTTCCATATAAAGTAATGTCAATATAGAAAATTGATATGATTAGATATTTATACATGAGCTGCACCCTTGTCATTTATATCATATCAGGGGAGATTAAAATATATCTTTATTCTACAGTATAAAACGCACCAACTTATGGTGGTCTTGGATAGTTATTTTATATTATAGCACATGAAATGTTAATACATAGGTACATTGATTGTGTTGAGTTTGAAAGTGAGAAAATATGAAATATAATTATGGTACATGACTGTCCACACTTAAATTGAAAAGAATCTTAGCATTAGGCAAAGTATAGAATAATATTTTTATTTCCAAGTTATTATTAAGCTAAAAATAAATGTCATACATTAATATATTAACCACACTCTTGAGTTATAAATTTGAGTGTCATCAAATTTTCAGAGTTGTGCCTATATATTACTATAACATATTTAACAACATGCATTGCATTTTAAGGCTATTGGTGGGAAAATGGAAACTCCTGCTGAATCAGATACATTAGGCTCATTACTAACTTAACAATGTCTACATAACCTCTTGGAAACTGCAGGTAATATATACAAGACATTTTCTAAGATACAATGTTTAGCAGTTAAAAGACTATCACTACTGTAAGAGACAAAAACAAAAACAATAATTTTTATTCAGGAGTATAATGGTGTACTTCTATAAGAAAATATCAGATTTGCCTATTTATTATTATACTATATACATTATTTTTTGCAATGTTTCAGGACATATAATATTAAGCTGAGTTTAGGAAACAATGTTACCTTTGAACATGACAGATTGCTTAGAGCTTATAATAAAAATTATGAAGCACACTTACACTTATTCATTAAGTAATTTGACTGCTGTCAAATAAGAATGGCATTTTGTAAAATGTAATTAATTGCAAAGTAATTTAAATATGTTAAACAAAGGTAGGCCATTTTGATAAATAAAACAAATTTTAACAAAGATTATTGTCATGTGTTACCTCTTGTTCATTTTCTAAAACTTTTGTTTTAAAATTAATTTTTTTTTATTGCTTAGGAAAGAAGGTAAAGATTATCTAGTTTATTTATCATAGCCCTCTTTGATGAACTTTATACAATGTGTATGAGGTTTACTCACAAAAGCTGTTAATTATCTGTTAATCAGACCCACACTCTAAAACTATGTTATTAAAATGAAAAGCATGCATATCCTGGATTAGTTTTTCCCATTACTACCATGCAGTTAAATAATACAGTAAATAGAGTAAAATTGATCTGCTCTATTAAATTCAAACCAAAGACAATGTGAAGTACTTTGCTAAAATTTATAACATATTATAGAGCAACTTTGTTAGAAAAGTAGACCTAGAAGATAGCTTCCAAGAGTGTGAGATGTAAGTAAAAAAAGTAAACTCTAAAACATTTTTTAAAACAATTTTACATGTGTTCCCAGTCAATGTGAAATTGTATGTATGTATTTATGTATGTATGTATACAATTAGTATTTTTCGTGTTTGTTTGGATGTAAAATTACATACTTAAGTAATATCATGTTGATAAACAGGTTTTTGCCTAGTCATAAAAACAAATGCCATAAGCATGCTATAACATATACATATGTATGCATATTTGTAAAAGTTTACTTGCAGAATAAATCCTCAATAGAAGTCAGATTATTCATTAAATGGGCACATATATATTATCTCACTTGTCAAGTCTACCAAAAAGTTATTCCACTTTCTAATATCATTAATGATTATATAAATTAACCAATTCCCCTTATAATTTTATATTTTAAGGAATTAAAGAAATATTAACATAACTTTCTAAAATATTGAAGTAGCATCTCTTACATCTTTAAATGATTTGAAAGCTTGAATTTAAAATTTGACATGTGTGCACTAAAATTAATATAAAGAGTTCATTAAATATTTTGTTTAATCTACTTTAACACTAAAAAGTTTAATGAAATAATATTTAAGAACACTTTATTTCAACAAAATTATTGGGAAATTCTACAACCTTTTTTTGAATTAAAGTGTAGTCAATAACCTTCTAGTAATTTATCAATCTAAAAATGTTACTAATTTCCAATTTTGCATTTATTCTAAATGATACTATAGATTCATACTTCAATGGCAGATTTCTTCAAATTAACTCCTAAAGAAAGCAATTTAATGTATTGAACAATCTGTATAGCATGAAAGGTACAATGTTTTCCCTATATGTGGGGGAGTGCAGTCTAAATTTGATGTCAGAATATCCAGTATATTCAGGTCAGTAAAATGTAGAATTTTCTGCTTGATGTCACTAGTTGTAGAGCTAAAAATTTATAGACTTCCAAATCAATATGGAGATGTTATATATGGATATGGATTGTATGCATATTGGGGTCCTTGTATATATTTTTTTCTCCTTATGATTAAAGAAAAACTCTGGAAATTTCTTGGTGTGTTTATAAATAAGTCTGCTATTCATAACCTCAGTAACAAATAAATTATAAATAAATTGATTTGATAAATTGATTGCTCTCCCTATCCCCTTATACACACACACACACACACCACCACCACCACCACTAAACACACATATGAGGTAAAGAGAGATAGGAAATCATTTTATTTTATTTTTTTTTATTGTATTAACCAGACTTGTCAGCCTAGTCTCACTGCGCTAAATTAAAGGTGTCAGTAGGCTGACCATACGTACCATTTAAGACAGGACAGTACCTTTGCTTTCTGTCCCATTTAAAATGGTATGACTGGTCAGACTACTTGTGACTTGCTACCCTATCCAACCAAAACAAGAGGTCATGAGTTAGTCACATGGTAGCTCTTGCCCTGTGCACATGCCCTGCTGTTTTAAAATCTGTGGTCATTTTGTGTACTTTTGCACTTTTTTTCTCATCATGGGTACTGAGCAGAAAAGAAAATTTTTTTGCATCACCACTGAGACAAAAAAAAAAAAGAAAAGATAGGCAAATATGAAGGGGCAGTATTCACATTCCTGATCTTTCTGGGGAATATGATATGCCTGGAACAATGGTCTCCACCATCATTAAGAATAAAGAAGCAATTTAAAAAAGGCTGATGCTGTGAAAGGAATTAAAGCAGTAACAAAGCGGTGTTCCCAAACACTTGAGGAAGTTGAAAGCTATTAATTTGGGTAAACAAGAAGCCTTCCCACACTTCACGCTTAGAGGATGAGAGAATATATAATACATTATATCTGGTAACTTTTTTTACAGAGGATTATATAACTATGCCTCAAGATACAAGTGCAATAAAGTTTTTTAAATGTATAAATTAAAAATAATTGCATATATATTTTTTTACATTGATAATAGTGTTCATTTTAAGAAGGGATGGCATAGCCTGGCAGATATAAATATATATATAATGCAAGGGGTAGTACCATCAATAACTCAGCTTGAGGTGGTGATAAGGAGGAGATGTATTTACTTTGGAGAGTGTTACAGGCAGTATTCACCTCTTGCTTCCTGATGTTATTTCTATAAATTACTGGTTCTCTGTACTGGGAGGACGCTAACACAGAAGATGGGACCTCTCACACTCTTTTGACTTGTTACCAGACTCAAGTTGTGATAACTAACCCTTTTATTTCTAGATGACCTATAGAGATGTTCTCTCGCTGACGTCATAATTTTTTTTTTCCCCACAATAAGAATGTTAGTAGAATAGGTGGAAAGAATATAATAAAATAAAATTCTGTTCTTATTTCCTCCCTGCTAGATATTTTCTAACGGTGGCATATTTTGTTATGATTGCTGATAAAAATAAGAGTTATACCTACCTTCTCTAAGCCTGTAAGGGGTCAAGATATTAAATGGAGACATTGTAGAACATTTTGGTCACATATCACTAATTAGTGATACCTGGCCTGACCCTCTCACTCTTTCCACCACACATATACACATTACAATTCAGATAGTTTCTTTAGATCTAGAACCCATTTTCCATCATCTCTTTTTTTTTTCAATAGGAATTTTCATATGCTATCATAAATAATACATTATATTATTTTCTTATCTATAAATCTCCTAAAATTTCATACGTTTTTCTTTCATTGATGTCCCTAGCATGATGCCTGGTGCATAGTGGGCGCTTAATAAATATTTGTCAACCAGAATAAAAAAATGTGTAAATATGTAACTCCCATTCGGCTGGGAAAACTTTTGGTGTCTCCTTTCACACTTGTCAAAGATGGGACACAGTCAAGAACTCTTACGTCATTAATTATAAGAGGAAAGGATTATGATAAAATGTAATAGAATGGGTAGTTAGAGAGCCATACTTTTTCTTGATGCAACTTAATAATTATGTGATCTAGAAATGTTGATTAATATCTTGTGCCACATTTTCTTCACCTGACATTTTATCTCACATCTTAACTCATTTATCAGAATATAATGTGTTAGATGGATGCTTTACTCATTGGTTCTTATTATCATGAAAGATATTGCTTCTCACAGAGAGCATAGAATGAGAGCCAACAGCACAATAAGACTATTGTAGATAATTTTACAACTATGATTATTTTTTTATTTGAAGATAATAACATGGCAGCAAAATTAATCTTTTAATAGGAAAAATTTTCTCCTTATTTACATCAAAGTTATTATACTCTGAGAAATGTTATGAATTAGCTTACAACTCAGCGAACTAAAAGAATGGTTGTTTCTTTATTTTTTTTTTTTCTGTCTACCTCAGAGGATATTAAAACTCGGTTGGCAACACAAGTATTGACAGACTATGTAGTTAGTTCTGCATTTCTGAACTGTCAATGTTACTTGGGAATAGTAATGTCTAAGAAATTTATATTTAGAGTGTAAACTGCAGAAGTCCTTATATTTAGTTTTTGACATTTATTCATGCTTTATATATTTTGTAGATGTGAGACTCATGATGTAATAGTTTAATGGATTCTGTGATTCATTGCAACTTCAGAAAAGTAATACTTTTGTGAGTCTTTGAGTTGAAAACTTACATTTTGAAAGTTTTTAGGAAGTCAGAAGATCTTGTAGTAGAGTATGACAGACTTGTATCCAATATAGTGGGAACTGGGATTCACTCACAAATCCTAATTGGGCAACATGTATGAAAGAGTTAATATAACAATTAAATTCTACTTCTAAATTTATAGTTAGCAAACTCATTTTATTGAGATTTATTGTTCTATGGTAGTAGAATATTCAGAAAATCTCTTTGAGCATGAGAAGTAGATTTCATCCTTAATATTATGACATATTAAATATTTGCTATTATACAGAACTCACTTTATATCACTGGATGAAGAAACGGTGGGGTGGGGGGCAGGGAGGAATATAATTTCAGACAGAAAATAGAATAATGACTTTTTGACAGTGGGAGTAGTTTTAAGAATGTGTTTCACAGATACCTAGATTTATTAAAAGCAACACCTTGGTACAGAAAATATAATTTCAGCCTTATTTTTAAATACTTTCACTCTACAGAAAGAAGTTAGGACAGACAAAATAATAGAGGAAAAGAATGAGTATACAGTGTTCCCTCGCCACTTTGCGCTTCATGTTTTGCGGCTTCAGTGCTTCGCGGGTTTTCCCAAAATATTCATCAAAAAATAAAAATGAAAACATACAACCATGTCGGCAGCCACATGGCGGAAAGGAGCGTTGTTTCATGTGGATGCGCGAGAGAAGGATCCCTGCATGTCAAACAAAGAGCTGAGCTGACTCAGAGTCCCTCCCACGGGCTCTCATAAAGGCGCGGGATTGGTTTCCGGTGCGACATCGACCCATGAGAGCACGAGTGGGTTTATCCCTGTGAGGTGATTGTCTGCGCATCATCGCAGCCTCACCTGGCATCTTCTCTTGTTGTATCTCGCCAGTCTTGTCCATGATGTTGACTGTCTCGCATACTGTATTTTAGTGTTGTGTTGGCGATAACTTGTTTTGTTTAAGAGATCACTTTTTTTATTAATTAAGCCCTTATAATGCCGCCTAAGCGCTGTGCCCCTGCGAAAGCTTCCTCCGGGGCGCCCAAGAGGAAGAAGATGATGACCATCAGTGAAAAAGTGAAACTTTTAGATATGATCAAAGAGGGCAGAAGTGATGCATCTGTGGCACGCCATGACGGGGTGAATGAATCTACAGTGCGGTCC
>PVKE010027700.1:0-21424 GCA_004027555.1 Craseonycteris thonglongyai | reverse complement strand
TGCATAGTTTAATACTGTCTGAAAGCTCTCTGCTCAGGAACACTGGAGCTGAACCTGTCAGCCTTCTGCTTTGTGATTTCTCTATGTGGGAGGATGCCTTTTGCTGTGGGCTCATCAAATTACCTTGATCTGTAGTTAAAGAGAAAATTCATTGCTCTATTAACGAGTAAGTGTGAGTCATAAACTAATAGCTTATATTGATGCAAGTAAAAAAAAGAACAGAGAATCTCTAGCTTCAAATTCAGCTGCTGGTTTCATAAATTCCCTGAAAAAGTATATGTTTTCCCCTCTGGAATGGAGCAATTAACAAAGAGCTTTCCCAAAAACTAATTAAATTTGTATCCTAATTCTTCCACAGTATACTGGAAAGCCCCAGCCTATTTCATTATAATTCTAGGTATTTTGACATTAGCTCCTTAGAATTCTCCCTTTAACTACTGGTAGATATATGTTAAAAGAGTGGTTGAAAGATTTGCTCTACAGAGACAAAATTTTCTCTTCTACTCTTGAATCAGTTTAGTAGAGTTTGCTATGTGGTCAAGTTGAGTTCCACTTGTGAGTGCTCTAGGACAGCTTTTAAAATGTAAGCTCTAAGGTTTTCAGTGCATATATTTATTGCTATATTTGCATCAAATCGAAAAAATGCCAAGAATTTCGCTTTCTATGTCTGTTTTTATATTTCTTCCTGTGAATTTCTTTAGGTTAACATTTAGTGTGGCATTGAGATGGGTTGATGGCTCTGCCATTGCTTGACCAATAATTATATATGTTGACAGCCTTTGAACAAGGTAAATATCTCTTTTCCAGATGCTTTTCCCCTTGCTCCCCTAATCTCTTCATCTGAGACAGTAGGAAAGGCATGAAACATGAATGTGTCAGGATTAGTGGTATTAGCTTCCTGACATGCCGATATTCTTGAACTGCTTGGGATTTATTGAAGTCGATTCAGTGGCCAGAAGTGCCCAGTGCTGCCAACATATCCAAGGGGCTAGGCCCTATAAATCTATGAAATAAATGGCTTCCTGGTATTATTATCATTTTTTTTAAACCTATTAATGGTAGATAAATCTCCTTGTTGCTATGTTAATATGAGAGTGGAAAAAAGGAAAGAGTTAGCAGGTAGTTACAAAGTATAAAACTGGTTTTTTACTTCTTCCTACCTTTAAAAATTTTCTGTTTTGTGGACTGTGGGTCTACTGGCATTAATGTATTTTTGAAAAAGACATTCTTTAAGATGCCATTGATGTCATCTATAGCATCTGAGTTGCTCTGCAGGAAGGTGTCCAATCTTTTGGCTTCCCTGGACGACGTTGGAGTAAGACTTGTATTGGGCCACACGTGAACTACACTAACACTAACAATAGCTGATGAGCTAAAATCACAAAAATTTCTCATATTTAAAGAAAGTTTACAAATTTGTGCAGGGCAGCATTCAAAGCTGTCTGCGGGCCACAGGTTGGACAAACTTAAGTCTACAAAATTCCCCTAAACGTAAGGTGACCAGACGTCCTGCTTTTGGCGGGACAGTCCCGGTTTTTAACAATTTGTCCTGCGTCCCGCGGCGTTTTAAAAAAGTCCCGATTTTTGGAAAGAATGCACGACAAGCTAGGGAACGGCGGGAGATAGACCAAATTTTTAATCAAGAACCCCTCCCCCCTGGTCAATAGTGTCCTACTTTACCAATATTAAAATCTGGTCACCTTACAAAGGCCACAAGTTCTTAACTCTAGAGGAGCTCACATGGAAAGTTGCTGAGACCTGACACCTCACAAGACCGAGACCTGAAAGAAAATTTTCTCTAACAATTGTTCTTGGATTAAGAAAAGGGAAGTGGAATTTCTACAGCAGTCTTACTACATAAATGGATTTTCCCAAGTAAGTTAGAGTTAGGACTATAGTACATAATAAGAGTGTTCATATATCCCTTTCAAAGAACTTTCCCATCTTCTTCCTAAGTTTTCCTAATTCCACTAAGATAAAGATAAACCTTAACTCTACTTCCCAGGCAGAGATGTTGGAGCAGTAAGTGTAAGTGACTTGAGTAGATACAGAGTTACAAACATGATTAGTGTTTTCTGTATGTTGAACTTGAGGCCATACTGTTCGGCTTTTTCTTCTTTCCTTCTCCTCAATCAATATACACAGAGTATAAATATTTGTTGATTATGCTGTAAAATTGTGAGTGGTTTATACAGGATGTAACTTCCATTCATCTTTGAATATCCTGTCACATTCTAGGTCCAGTTTTCTTTGACCCACTGTAAAAGATTGAATGCACTGGCAACATCACAGTATTTTGTTTTGTTTAAATCAAGGTTCAACAATTCCAATGCTTATGAGACTGAGCCAGTATAATTGAGTATATTGGATTTTGTGTAACACAATAGAGTGGTTGTGTGGTTTGTGGCTAATTGGAATGTCCACTTGGTATTCAAATGAAAAAAAAATTAGAGCAAGGCTCAAATAACACCTTTGGGTTGAATTCAACCAAAGTTTCAGTGGAATCTCCAGAAGTATTTGAATGCATGAAAAATAATTTGCTTAGTAAAAAATATGACTCAAGTATTTTATTTTCTTGAACACTAAAAATTATGTTGAATTGGAATTATCAAAATATTTGAAATATATCTAATTTTCTTAAATGTTGAAAGAACACAGTTGATTATGCATTTTAAAACTCACAGATTTCAGAGGGAAATACATGGCATACTCCAGTATTGGATATAATAAAGCTGAACTGTGTCTCAGTCTTTAAAAAATTATCCCAAGAAAATTACTTGAGAAAATACAAGTTACACTTAGGTCTTGATTTCCCATAGTTTTGCAAGTTTTAGGCAATGGACAAATATCATCCTG
The DNA here is from genome assembly GCA_004027555.1 of Craseonycteris thonglongyai. Classification (NCBI taxonomy): domain Eukaryota; kingdom Metazoa; phylum Chordata; class Mammalia; order Chiroptera; family Craseonycteridae; genus Craseonycteris; species Craseonycteris thonglongyai. The sequence continues at coordinate 18,568 of PVKE010027700.1, read as the reverse complement.
GGTATTTCTTTGTCGCTCATGTGTTGGAGTTCATATGTTCTGCATCCTGTGTGTTCCTGGGTTTTGGCTAATTTCTTTGTTTTGCTGGGATACTTTTATCCAGTCACTTCCTGAGAAAAAGTGTGTAGAAGGTAACTTAAAAAGTATTTTTGCATAATTGAAAATGCTTATTTTCTGCCATCACACTTAATTGATAGTTTGACTAGGTATAGAATGTAAATTTGGAAATAAATTCCCCTCAGAATGTGGAAGGCACTGTTTATTAACATATAGTTTCCAGTATTGCTCTAGAGAACTCATTCTGATTTTTAAGGTCTTACATGCGACATATATATGTATGTATGTGTATATATATGTATATATTCTTTTTTTTCTATTTAGTGTTCTGTTCTAAACTTTTGTAATGTTGTGGCTTAGTGTGGGTATCTTTCATTTATTATGTTGAAAACTTAGGTTGGCATATTCACTACTAGAAATTTTTTTGTATCAATTATTTGATAATTTCTCAATTTTCTTTTTTTTTTCTGGAAAAATGTCAGAAGTTCTTTTTCTTAAATTATTCTTTTCTTACTTTTTCTTTCCTGATATCTATTTCCTCCTTTATCCCCCCCTTACTTTTTGGGAGATCTCCTTACTCAATCTTCCAAATCTTCCATTGCATTTTTTACTTCTGCTATTATATTTTAAAGATATGATATGCTTATTCCTTTTTTGGTTACATCACCTGTTTATTCATGGGTGTAATAATTTAACCTCTCTAATATACTTGAGGGTATTAGTTATAATCTCTTTTCAGAGTTATTGTTTTGTTTTTTGTTTTTTTGGTGCCTGAAGTTTTTCTGTGTCTTCCATGTCTTGTTTATCTGTGGTCTTTCCTTTTTTGTTTGAACAGTCTTTCTCAATCTTTTCTCTCTTAAGGAATCCTTGAAGTAATGTTTAGTCTGAGGGAATGTCTGCATAAAATTATTACATCTTCAGTTTAATATGTAACATGACCACTAGATACAATAATTCAAGAATAATTTCCAATGCTCTTTGGGTAGAGAATAATATTTTTATACAGATCTGCTTATTTTGTCCTTACACATCAACTTAGTGTTCCTGAGTAGTGCCCCTTTCCCATATAGGATATTGACTTTTAAGTCAATAATATAGGTAGTAGTAACTATACATTTTTCCTACTTGATTTAAAAAACTTTATCCAAGTATCCTGAAGTCTTATTATAAATTTCTACTTTATAAAATGCTGATGAGTTATAATGTGTTATAACATGTATGGACGAGTAGTTTTCTTCCTACTATAAACTAAAAATGGCTATCCAACATTCCTTAAAACAATCAGACAGTTAAGCTGAGCTCTTCTTTTTTGAAATTAATATCTTTCCTTTAAAAAAAAACAACTTTTAAAACTCATGAAACAGACATAAAGAATTCTGTTCAATAATTGGTTTAAGTGAACATGGTATTTGATTTTTCTAAATATGGGCGTGGTTGATTAAGAAGAGGTTGTAAATTTATTTTAATTAATGGTATTTACAACATGAAAATTTATTGACAATGTTGAATAGCAATGCTATTTCAACCATAAGCAAAAGCAATATGAATAAAACAGATTGTAAATATAATAGAAGACTAAAAATATTTTCTTACTTAACTTATGACCAGGATTAATTTTAATTTTAACAATTACAAGTTATTATAAATATGTGTTGGTTTCTTTATCTCTTTTGTGGGAGTATAAAGGTATAAAAGAGTATTATTTTTGATACTAAAAATCGAGAATGAAGTTTATCTAATTAATTTGAAATTCATGGGTTTTTTTTCCTACAAATATTTGAATCTGGGTCAAATTTGAGATAAGCACACATGTTATTTCATTTTCAAGCAAATCGGGATATTCTGTTGATAATCGCTAAATAAGAAAAGTTTGTTCAGACATATTGGAAGTTGAAAACTCCCAATTTATGGCTTGTCTTTTCATTCTCTCAATGGTGTCTTTGAGGAGTGAAAGCCTTAACTTCGATGAAGTTCAATTTATTAAAATCTTTCTTGTGTGGCTTATGCTTTTGGCATTGTATCAAAATTATTTTTGCTTGACCCAAAAATTTTATTGTACAAATTTTACAATATTAGGTTTTACATTTAGGTAGGTTTTGGGCTAATGTTTGTATGTGGTATGAGTTAGGGATTGACGTTCCTTTTTTTTTTTTTAATATGGATATAAAATTGTTTTGGCATTATTTGTTGCAAAGTCTCTATGTTCTTCTCTGGATTGCCCTTGAATCTTTGTCAAGAATCAACTGACCATATTTGTGTGAATTTATTAGTAGACTCTATTCTTTTTCACTTATTTATTTATCATGATGCCTATACCTTACTGTTTTGATTACTCTAGTTTTATAGTAAGTCTTGAAGTCAGGTAATATAAGTTATCTAATTTTTTTCTTTTTCAAAAGTTGTTTTGGCTTTTCTAGGCTATGTGCATTTTCATGTGAATTACACAATTGGCTTGTCAAGTTCTACAAGAGTCTCCTGGAACTTTTATTTGGTTTGCATTAAATCCACAGATCAATTTGGGGAGAATTAACATTTTAACAATATTGAGTCTTCCATGGACATAGCATTTCTATTTACTTACATCTTTTTAAGTTTCTCTATGGACACAGCATTTCTATTTACATAATGTCTTTTTAAGTTTCTCTTAGCAACGCTTTATAGTTTTTCAGTATTTAAGTCTTGCACATCTTTGATCAGATTTATCACTATTCATATATATGTATACAGATGCACTCAGTTTTGTATACTAATCTTGATAAATTCCCTTAGCAGGAGATCAGCTGCCCTCTCTCTCTCCACCTTTCTTTCGTTTTCTCTTTTCTGTAGATGCATTAGTATTTCCTGCATGTATAATCATGTTGTCTTCAGAAAAGACAGTTTTATTAATACTTTCTTAATTAGAACTTTCAGTATAATGTTAATAGGTGGGGTAAGAGTGGATATCTTCATCTTATTAATTATAGGAGGAAACTATGTTTCCCTTGCCTTGGAATTTACAAAATTTGTTTATCTTCCTAAAAGATCAGCAGTTTTGTTATATTTTAAGTGATTTACCTATGTGTTTATTAAAAATTTAGCTTTCAAACCAACTTTGGTATTATTTATATGAGTGAATGTTGGAGTTTGTTTCCTTTCAGGATACAACAGAATACATGTAGATATTTAAGTTTAGGAAGGTGTCATAATAACTACTTTCCAATAATAAACATGTCTTTCCTATTTAAAATTTAAATGATGTTTGAATGGGCTAGTAGCAACATATTAATAAAGTGGTGTTTGTAGTAGCTAAGGAAGCAGCTAGAGTTTGATAGAAGTGCTGGTTCTTAGGAGGCTAGCGAAAATTTGCTTTACAACATTAAGATGGTCCTGACAAAAGATATTAAGATGTTTCAGATCTATTAAGCTGCTTTTTTCTATTCTACATACTTTAAATGCTGACCATGGTAGGAGACCCTGGTTTGTGCCTAGAAAACTGTTATGAGTCTTGATGGGAAAAGCCTACATTGTAAAATTCATCTTTGTACTCCTGGAGGTTTCTCTGTCAGACTCAGCAGAGTTCAAACATTTACTGAGACTAAACACAATAGCTTCTTCATATGCCTTTCTCATCCTTGGTAACCATGGGGGTTGTCATCTAACAACTAGAATTGCTCGAGCAGTACTTGAAAGGGGTTTCAGCTCCAGAGGATAAAGAGGCTCTCAAAAACTCTCGCCCAGAATTCATCTTATTTACTTGAAACTTCTGTTAGTCCCAAAGGGATTATTTAGAGTGCTATCAGAGGATCTCAAAGTTGCTATAACACACTGCATGTAACGTGGTATCTGTACCAGCTAATATTGTTCCAGCTCTGAGAAGCTTGCCTATTGGGTCTCAGAAAATTAATTGAAGATGTGGCTGTTTTTTATGCCAGAAATGAGTAAAATGAGGCATTTCTCTCCCCATCTCCACCTTATACTTTTGTCTTTCAACCTTTACTCATCCTTCAGGTCTCTCTGTACCTCCCTCCTCAACCGGGGTTAGATGACCCTATTTTTTATTCTATTCTTTTTTACCATTTATTTTATTATTTTAGAGAGAGAGAGAGAGAGAGAGAGAGAGACAGACAGACAGACAGGCAGACAGACAGATAGACAGAAGGAGGAGAGCCCAGAGCAGTCTCCATAGTTGTACATCATCAGTTTTTCACATGGTTTTGTTCCACACAGGTGGGTGGGGGCTGCTCAGGGCGGGAATTTGGCCGGGGGCCTCATGAATGGAAAGCATGCCCCCCTCCAGCCAGGGGCTGGACCAGGGGACAAGAACCGAACTGGGGGCCTCCTGCATGCGAAGCACACCCCAGTTCAGCATATGGGTCTGCATGGGCCAGGGTCAGGATTTGATCCTCAATCCTTGGTTCTTGGGGCTACAAAGCGAGAGCTTAATGTGCTGAGTCATCCCGGCTTCTCCACTTCTTTTTAATTCTAGTGGTCTTATTTAATTGCCTAAAACTACCAGAGAGATGTTAAAATATTAGTTGTTAGGGTGGGCATTTTCATCACATTCTTTGTGTTAATAAAAATGTCCATAATGGTTTATGTAAGTATTATGTTGCCAGTTAATTTAACGATGGAGTTTCCATTTTATATTAAGGAATATCCTTCTATTTTTAGGTCATAGATTTAAAAGTTTATCAACGATTCTAAAAAATATATCTATTGAGGCAATTAGATGGTTTTCTACTATGACCTATTAATATGATGAATTATAGATTTCCTAATATTGGCTCATAATTGCATTTATTCCTGGAATAAATCCAACTTCATCATGGTGTCTTATTCTTTAAAGATCCTGACAGATTTAATTTTCTAATGTTTTATTAATGATCTACGTACTTATAGTTATAATTGAGATTGCCTAGGAGACTGTGAATTTGCCTCACACTTACTACTCCATGGCCAACTCCTGCTTCCAGCCCTGGAAGCTCCGACCTGGACAAAGGAGGCTCTTTGTGGCTTTTTCTTTGGGTTCTGGTCACTCTCTTGGCCAGATTGTGTTTGTGTAATCTCTTGTTTGATCTTCATCTATTGTCTATGTAGCAGAATTTTCTTGAATCATCTCTCCTGGTTTCTCCTCATTCAGATTGCCCTCTTTCCCCCTTTCTTTTTTATTTTCCTTTGGAAGGTATTTCATCAGACATTAGGAAAGGGTAGCATAGGCAGAACCCATTTTATTAGTTCAAAACATCCCTGATCCTGTGATTCAAATCTAAGAGCAATAGCCAAACAAAACTACATAGCATTGTCATTGAATTCATACTTGAGAGTGTAGCATTTCTAAAATAATCCAGGATTTAGATTTTGAAATTTTCATGATGATACAGTCTGACTCAGGAAGGGAACAATATCATTGAACTGCTTCCCTAGGAGTTGAGACTATCTCAACTGTTGGCTCAAGATCAAAGCTGAGGAAGCCAGCATTGCAAGTATTGAGTGCTAAGCCTTATGCCTTTAGGAGTATCTTTAATTATGAAGACTTTTATGTAGGTAGAGTGGAACCATTTCTTTTCTTTTCTTTTCTTTGAACTCTTTCTTTAACTCTAGTAATTGGAATAAGGCTCACACTTTTGTTTAAGACCAACAGAGTTCTAAGTGCTTCATGCTGTGTAGTATAGTATCTGGAAGAATATACCGGTACAACACTCATAAAAACCACAATCATACTAGCAACCGATTGCAAACATCATGTATGGTTCACCTTAGGGGTGGCCCAATACTGGATGTCCCCCTTGAGGGTCCCTTCTCTGCAGGATCTCTCTCCCCTTTCCTTTTCTCTCCCCCCGCCCTCCCCTGGGGTTTTCTTTTCTTCAGCTGGTGTTTCTTATAGTCAAGACCAGAAATTGTAATTCTAAATTCCATCCCAGACAAAGACCGAGGATCTTCCTGGCTCAGGGATTTGAGGTTCTTTGCGGGTAGCCCACCAATTTGACAAGCAAACTTTTCTCTGGTCAAGACTAATCATTTTTCAATAATGTAAATGTGCTGTTGAGCAAAGGAAAGATCTCTTCTCCATCAGTAGTGAATATCTGGAGGAATAAAGTATATAGAGGCCCTTCCTGTCGCACATTTCCAGTGGAATGGGCCATTTTGACAGGGATTTCTTAGAGCAGAGCAAGGTTGACTAAAAGTGTGTTTCATTCGTGGGTCTCTAAGCCCAGTGTATTGAAAGTGTTTTCTCACAGTCAATGGATAAGTGGCCTTGAACAAGAGACCCAGAGCTACCATCTCTCCAAGTCTCTATGTCCTTGAATGACCTTGGTCAAATGTATTAGCTTCTCCCTCTGTAGACGGAAGGTGATTGTGCTGTCTACCCCATTCTAGAGCTGTGAGGAAGAGGAATGTGAATGTGTCTATAAAGAACTGCGACCAAGAAGGGCACTGTGTAACTACAAGGTGTTAGTATCATCACTCCTGTTAGGTACGTTGAGATTTTGATGGCTGAAACTAAATCAGCTGCACATGCCTGTCTTTTTTTTTTCTTTTTTTTTATTGTTAAATTTAATGGGGTGACATTGGTTGGTAACAATTAGGTAGTTATGCCTGTCTTTTATCTTTAGCTTCAATGCTTCCTGTCTCCCAGACCGCCTGTATGCAAAAAAAATATTATTTTCCAAGTCAGGCTGCCTTCCAATGAGTCAGGGCTGACTCTTGCTTTATGCCCTTGAGACTGGCCTCTTTGGTTGTCTGTGTGGTGAAGTAGACTCTTCTCATGGCTAGACACCGCCCCAGACTCATTGCTGTCCAGCGGGGTGACCTTGGGTCTGTTCCTTAACCTCTCTAAGGCTCTGTCCTCTCACCAGTACAGTTGGGTTACTTATAACTGTTGTAGGGATGAAATGAGATTAGTTCTCCAAAATGCCTGGCAAATAGGAAGTGCTCAGTAAACAGTAGTGTTTTGAAATTCTGTTTTCTTTTGTTCTCTCACCTTTTGGCCCTGGCATTAACGTGACATGTGCATTTCTATCCCTGCATCTTGTTTTGGGTAGCAGTGGATATTTTGGGTGCTTTGAGATATGGCGTCATTATCCCAGAAGATTTCATTTTGAACCATGTTTCTTCATTCTCAATATCCTCAAAGCAATTTAAACAAACCAAATGTACAAAAGCATTTACTTTGCAACATTTATTTTCAATAGCTTATGAGCCCTCACATGCTCTTAATAGAATGCAAAAGCTACAAAAGCTGGCCTGGCTGTTAGGAGGTGCTATTTAAAGCCTCAGCGGGCCCCAAAATGACAATTTTGAAACTGACTGTGGAGTGTGATGATGCCAAGTATTAACAGATGCCCAGGAAAACCTGTCATGTTTGTCATGTGTTACCAAAAATCTCAAGAATTGACAGGGGTTTTAGGAGATTTTTTTTTTTCCTCTTAGGAAGCTTTTGCCATTTTAATCCCTATAGCAAAGGAATTTCGGAATGCAGACTAGAGTTCTCTACATAGGGAGGCCCCCAACCCCCGTGCAGAGATATTTGTGAGGCTTCCAGCTGCGCTTAACTGCCTGGGAATCAGTGATTTCACTGGAACGTGACTGTTTCTGCTGCACATGATTGTTTTGCAGGTTGAGAAGCCTGCTCAGCTTCCGACCAGCTAGGTGACCTGCAGAGTTACTTAGCCTATGACTCTCAACTTCATCATCTGTAAAATGGGGATAGGGGTACCAACTTATAGTATTTTTGTAAAAATTTGTGGTAATGTATTATATACAAAGTTCCTACATCGCTGTGTGACCTGTAGAAGGTACATTGATACAATTTAGTTATTATTTTTAATAAAACAAATGAAAAGTAATCACTGTGGTAGGCAGAATCATGACCCTCCAAGGATGTCCATATCCTAATACTTGGAGCCTATAAATATGTTATCTGTCATAGCAAAAGGGGCTTGGAAAATATGGTTAAGGACCTTGAAATGGGGAGGTTATCCTGGGTCACTGGGTGGGTCTAATCTAATCACATGGGCCCTAAAATGCAACCTTTTCCTTCTGTGATCTGAGAAAAGGATAGGACAGCGGAAGGGTCAGAGACATGCTACGTTGTTGCATTTAAAGATCAGGACAAGGGGCTACAAGCTGCTACAAAGCAGCTTCCAGAAGCTAGAAAAAGCAAGGAAACACATGCTTCCCTAGAGACTCTAGAAGAAACCAGCTCTCCCAATGCCCTACTTTAGCCCAGTGAAAGCCATGTCAGACTCCAGACCTATAGAATTGTTAGACCATAAACTTACGTTGTTTTTAAGCCAATACGTTTGTGATCCTTTCTTATGTAGCAACAACGGGCAGCTAACACATGCTTAAAGAGAATGTCAAGCTTTTGTGCAGTCGTGAAAAGGCTAAGGCCAGTGATGTTCTGTTCTTAGGGCAGGTGCTAAATTCTAGTCTCCCCTTGAGCGTGGTAAGAGTGTCTGGAATTGCCAGCTTCTCTTCTGTGCAGATGTGGCTTGCTTCCCAAAAACTGAAATGGTAAGTTATGCCCCAAAGGATTTGAATCTGGCCTGAGAAAGTTGCATTGCTGATATTTGGAATTTTGGAATTACCATGATTGTATAAATCCCTTGTTACTTCTCTGAATAAACATGAATAGAGCTCTGCTACCCCTTTTTCTATTAATGAAATAACTTAGAGGCAGAAGATGGAGGTCTGAATCTTGCTGTCCTGGAAATAAATCATGTAATCTCCAAAATGTTTCTGCAGAATGGAGTTAACACCAATTTATCTAACTGCTGTGGTGTCAAGGTGATAATGTGAGTAAAGGTGCACTGAGAACTGGCTCACTCTACAAATTTCATGTGTTATTATTATTAGATTTGTTATCATTATCATGTTGTGATAGAATCATGGTACATTAGATCAGGAAAGGACACTAGAGATCATCTAGTTCACTAGTCTTGGAACTTGGGCCAAGAGAGGTTAAATAACTTGAAAATATTTTCTTGTCTTTCTAGTGTCCAGCCTCTGGTAGTGCCTTGATAAACACTGGGAAATAGGCCAGGTTGGGAACTTGATCTCACTTTAATGGCACAGGCTATAGTGAGGAGGGGTACAGTTGTAAGAATCGGGAGGCAGAGGGATCTAGCCATAGGAATTAGTGATGAATTGGGAGAGATTGGCAATGGGAGATTACATCAGCTAATTAATGTATGAAAAATCTTGTACAAAGGGCTTGCAAATGCTAGGAAATGGGAGGTATGAGAGAGAATCCAAAAGTGAATTAGACACAGTTCCCACTTTCAAAAAAGCTTAGAGAACCCTAGTGGAATACAGACCCATACAATATAATCCTCAAGGCCATTGAGTCTTAAAAGGTCCATAAGTCTTTTGCAGGTAGAAGGTAGGCTAAAAATAAAGGAGTAACAGCACAAGCAACACTATTGAAGTATAAGAAAACAGAGAATTTTTAGGAATTGCAAACAGAGGCTAAAAAAGTGTGTGTGTGTTATGTGAGCCATGTGGGTGTGTTCAAATAGGTAATATGAATCATTGAAATGTTTTAAGCAGAGACAGATAAAATCATTAAAAAAATTTAAATGTGTCACTTTGGTTGCTATGTGGAGGCCTACCAGAGGATCAGTTATTAGATTCATTGCTGTAGTTAAGGTTAGTGAGGCTATGGGCTTGAACTAAGGTCATGGAAGTGAGAATGAAGAGAAAGAGGTGTCCTTGAGGACTCTCTTAGAAATGGAAGCAATGGCATTTGTGGATGATTGAATGAAGCCAATATTGAAGAAATTGTTTTAATTTTGTGTCATTAATTTTTCTGAAGATATACTTTATGTAAATATAATTTATTTGGTGTCCACAAGGTTTAGATTTTATTAAGTCATTCATTGAACAAGCATTTAATGAGTAGCTGTCTTAAAAAATACACACACACCATGTTTTAAGCATTGTGAGACTGTGTATATTATATGTATTTTATATATTGTTTGGTCTTGACCCTTAAGAAGCTTATAGCATAGAACTTATTTTAGGATCCTGGAAATAGCATTTTATTTTTAAGTCATGTGTCCAAGCTTGAACAATTGGATGCTTTCTCATGGGATTTGCAGCTTGAGCAAGTAGTACAGAACCAACGGTGGTGCCCTAGAGCCTCTTCTATCCAAGGATGGACCAAAGTTCCTACATCTTTACCCTCTGAGGTTTCTTTGGTTCCTGTCTATTTCCAAGACTTTTCTAGCCTTTTCTTTCTTTCTTTTCCTTTTCTTTTGTTTTTTAATTCATATAGGACATGGCAAATATGACTTCTCTTAACATTTGGAATGACTCAAAGGGCTAGAGTCTAGTATTATCCAAGGGTTTCCTCAGTCACATGGCTGGCAGCTGGGATGTCAGGTCTTTTTTTCAAAAATTTGTTTTTATTGTTTTTGACAGAGAGACAGACAGACAGACAGAGACAGAGAGAAGTGGGAGGGCCCAGAGCAGTCTCCATAGTTGACAGTATTAGTTTTTCATATAGTTTCACTCCACAGGTGGGCACGGGGCTGAGCAGATCAGGAACTAGGCCAGGAGCCTCCTGCATAGGCCTTGGCAAGAACTGAACTGAGGGCACACCCCAGTTCAGCATATGGGTCCACATGGGTCAGGCCCGGGATTCGATCCTCAGGCTCCGGGGTTGCAAAGCGAGCGCTAACCCACTGAGCCATCCTAGCTTTCCATCAAGCCTTTTCTTGATCCTGGGAGCCCCTAGAAATTTTTTGAAGACATTCCCTATTCCTTATATTAGTCAGAATCAGTTTAATCGACTTGCCTTTCTCAGGTGCTCATCTTTTCAATTTTTGTGTCTGGTTTCTCCCCTGCTACATTCATGGAAAATTTTCAAGTTTGCCTTCTCTATTAGTGATTCCATTTTCTAAAGTATCACTTCTACTTTTATAATAACTGCCTCCCTTTGTTGCATTTTGCTCCTTCTGCATCCTTCTCCGTTGCAGCCTCATCCCTATCATTTTTACTTTTAGTTTGTTCTCTTCACATGGATATCTTTTCCTCTTCCACAGGAAATTTGTCTTCCTTCATACAATTAACTTGTAAAAATAATTTTATTTGCATTAAATACCAAATATCAAATATTTTCTGACCTCAGAAATGCTTTTTTTCCTTGAATATGGTAATGTTGTTTTTTAATCTCTTAAATCAGTTGCATTAGGGAGAAGGCCCAGGGTACTGAAATGATGCTTCGAAGATTCTATCACAATAAAACTCAAATACATTTCTTCCCACGGTCCTCATCAAAATGTCTAGGCTTCAGATACAAAAGAAAGGCAAAACAAACCATAGACAGCACTGGATCTGTGGCTGTCAGTTTGGGGTGTTTAATCTTTTCCCTTCCATTGTATATGAGTTCTACTTCCCCAGGATTCATACAGGCCATTTCTTCAACAAGCTCAGCACATTTTTACCCATGCCTGGCCATGTTCAAACCTCACATACATCATAGTATTTTAATGGACTGGAAAGTCTATTTCATATTATTACTAGCTGAAACTCTTTTTTCTCTTAAATCATCATTCTTTATTTTAATTTTTTAAATTTTTTGGCCTTCCAGGTCCTTCATCCACTGAAGATATTTTGACTCACAGCAATTCTCACTTTCCTTCAAATTTCTATCATTTTTTTTTTTTACAAAATGGGAAACACTCTTCTTTGCCTCTCTTGTTAAACAATGAATATCTTCCCTATTTTTTCTTATCATTCTTCTCACTCTCATTTCAGAGGCTGAGAGTAGACTGATGGTAAGAGCTTGATTATATAGACTTGTTCTTTTACATTTGTTTGAAGAGTGAGAAACGGAGACAGGAAAAGCTTGTTTGTGTAGTACTACTTTAGTACTCCTTTCTTATATGCTTTGTGCGCACAACTGCCTATTACCTTTCCACTTGTATAGCTCATAAGATCCTCAGACTCAATGTGTACAAACTGCTCATCTCCCCTAACTTTGAACCCAACCTGAAGCCTGCTCCCTTTTCCCTGGTCCTGATTGTAGGACATACCAGCTCTGTTCACCACTCAGAAAACTGGCAATCATCTTTGACACACCTTTCTCTCTCACACTGCTTATCACTGATTCTGTTGAGCATCTCCTTTAAGTAAATCTCAAATCCATCACATTCTTCCATGCTTATTGCTACAACCCTAGCCCATGCTAATAGAATCTCTCTCCTGGAGCACAGCCTCCTAAGAAGTATCTCCATAAGGCATGTGTTGGTGGCAAATAATAAAAAACATCTACTACCCCACATTCACTTTCCTCCCTCCAATCTTTTCTTCACAGTGTAGGCAGTGTAGTCTTTAAAAAAAAAACGTTGTGCTACTCCCTTATTAAAAACTACTCTTTGGTTTCACATGTTCCTTGGATAAAGATAAAAATAATGCTTAAGACATCTTACAGGTACCATTGGTGATGTGGCCCTGCCTAACCCCTCCAGCTTTATCTGTTGCCATGGTCTACTCTTAGTCGCTATCCACTCACACTGGCTGACTCTTGTTCATTGTCTTGGATTATTGGGGCTTTTCCCTGTGTCAGAGCCATCAAATACGCTGTGCCATCTACTTAAAATGATCTTACCTACACTCTTTACCTGGACAATTCCTATGCACCTATGCTTCTCTTTATTGTCTTTTTCACTATTTAAAATATGTTCTAATTAGATGATCCACTTAATGCCTGTTCTTTCTGATTAGACTGTAAGTACCATGGAGGTAAAAGCAGGGCTTGTTCTTTGTAAAAACCACCATGTCTCTGGTATGTAGCACAGTCCTTAGGTGTGTTTAGTAAAGACACCCACCACATCCATTGTCACCTCAACTAAAATCTCTCATCTGGTATCACCAACAGCTACCTCAGTTGCCTCTGTTTGTTCATTTGTTAGATGGGTCACCATTACCCACTTGTTCTTTACTCTGAGCAAGATCCTTTACTTTAAAGAGCCCAAGTATCCTCATATCTAACCTGGGAAAAAGATATTTACCTCTTAGGATGTTGTGAAACTAAATTTGCTAAAGTATGTATAGTATACATGCCTCAAGCACTTGGTATAGTCTGACAAATTTTTTGCTAACTTAAAATTGGAATCTCTATTTAGGGAACATTCCACCAGGTGTCTGTCTTAGTACTATATTAATTTCTGCCCTAGAAAGTAGCCAAATGACCCTTGGAGAGTTATTTTGCCGTTTATCTTTATAAATATTTGTTGAATTCTCAGAATGTGTAGCATTTTTCCAGGCTATTCAGGGACAAGTGAGAAAGGAAAGCTCAAAGAACAAAGAATTCTACAGAGCTGCATGTCTTGTTTGCACTTTACCCCAACTTGATATTAATATACACATTTTTCTTTGAAATTGTTTTCTATCATTAAAACCTGAATCTCATTATATACCATTCTACAAGGTCTTTGTGAAGGATTTGAGTCCTTTGCTCTTGTTTTCATTTTTCAGGTGAGACTTGAATTTATTCTTTAGATGTACTTGGCTGGATTTATTTTTCTGATGTGCTTTGTTAAAGGCACTAACATAAAAAATACTCATTTTTATGTGAATTATAATTTCAAGAATGGCTTTTTTAATGTATTCCTAAATATTCACTAAGATGAATCATAGAAAAGTGTGGCTAATATAGATAGGCACTTCAGCATTCATTATGTCACTTGATCATCTTAAAACTTATCTGTTTATTTATTTATTTATACTATTTTTTATTGTTAAATTTATTGGGGTGACCTTGATTGGTAACAATTAGATAGTTTCTGGATGTACAAGTCCACATCACATCACCCATGCATCGCATTATGTACTCACCACCCTGAATTAGCTCCCCTTCTACCACCATATATCTGGTGCCCATTCCTCCCTCCCCACCTCCCCCCTCTTCAGGTAACCACCAAACCATTGAGTATGTCCATTAATAATGCTGGTGCCCACTCTCCCCTTCCCTCCCACTCTCCCTCCCCCCTCCTCCCCTTCCCTCAGGCAATCACCCAGCTAATGAGTGTGTCCATAAGTCTCTGTGTCTTTGTTACTTTCAAAACTTAGCTGTTTATTATAAAATCAATTCATAGTCATTATAGAAAAGTTGGGAAATATAGATAAGGGGAAAAAGAGCATTTGTAATCTTTTCACCCAAAGAGATAACCACTGGAGACATTTTGATATTCTTATGCTACTCATACACCCACACGCTTATGTGCACACATACATGCACACATGCATGGGCATATTTCACATAATTAAAAGAAAGTCAAAATATTCATCCAGTTTCTAATATGATCCACTCAACAATAAATAGTAATCTCAATTAGCTCTTTTATTAGTTCCTAGCATTTTACCATTGATAGTCTTGCAATTATCAGACCTATCACATACAAATAATATAATATTTTGACCACATGTTTGCAATATTTATACTGCTAGTTTTGTTTTCCTGCCTAACTGCATTGATGTTCCAGAACAATGATAATTAATTGTGAAAATATAAGCTTATCATGTTCTTGATGTCAGTGGAATTGTGTGTAACTATGTATGTGTTGTATGTGTGGTCTATGAGTGTGTCCACATTGATAGTATTATATGACAGGACCTGAGAGTAAGAGTAAGTGATTGATTGATGGGGGGGATAAGTAACCATTAGTAAAGATCAGGGGACTGAATAAATTTAGAACATAAATTTTGGCAATTAAAAAAGGATTAAAGATGATAGAAAACAACAGCTCACTCACCATTTTTTTTTTTCTGAGATAGTAGCAGCTGGTAGAAATTCACTTATGTGCTTTTTTTTTTGAGAGGAAAGGGGGAGCTGGCGTATAGAAAGGGAACAAACCATGTAGAATTCCTTTTGTTGTCCTAGAGCAACAACCCTTGAGAGCAGCCCCGGAAACAGTAGATGTACATGCAGTCGCTGAATCAAGCAAAAGGCTGGCAGCACAGCAGAGCTTTTGCATCCAGGAGAAAGTCCAGGAGGGAAGCCTGTGAGGGCCAAACCATGTAACTGGAGCAGAGGCCTCACTAAGCATAAATCTCGCACGAGAAAGCTGGCGTCGGTCACAGCTGCGTGACCAAACACAAGGAAGAAATGACACATGACACTTCCTTGCTATAGCTGCCATTGCTTCACTAAACTGTGATGGAAAGCTACATAAAGCAGCATTCATGCTGGAGATGGAAGAAATGCCATCAGGCATATGGGCAGTGAGAGAAAACCTAGGCCTTGGTAGGCCTCTTCTCATGTCAGTGTGAACAGATAAAGAATGACCAGTATGGGATTCTTCAAACTATACGATGGCCAAACAAAGACGTTAAACAGTCAGAAGAAGCCCAAGCTTTCTGATAAAGATTTGCTATAGGATTTACAAAGTTTTTTGAAAGCATCTATTTATGGGATTTAACTAAATTCTTAATGATTCATCAAGTCTATGATGAAAGGTCAAAGACAATGAAATGAGACATTGAAATGAACAGAAGAGCTTTTTGAAAGGCAAGCAAAAATAAAGACTAAATTCAAATTTAAATTAAAAAACTTAACTTTGGATGTAAAGTACTAATTTAGAGCACATCAGGCAAGTGGATTTTAGAAAATTATGTAAAATATGTAGAAGACAACGGATAAAGAAGTTGTGGTACATTTGCACAATGGAATACTACTCAGCCATAAGAAAAGATGAAATACAGTCATTTGTGACAACATGGACGGACCTAGAGACCATCTTATTAAGCGAAATAAGTCAGACTGAAAGAATCAGGAAACATATGTAGAAGACAATTTTGAAACTCTTAGAATAAGAAAAAAAGGATATGGAAATGTAAAGATGATAGGAACATGATAAGAATTGAAAACAGTAGATATTAAAAATATGACTAGATACCATATGAAGAGATCAAAACAAATGGAAAATATGTTGCTTAAAAATTTTTATGCTCCCTGGAAAACCACCTAGGTTTTCAGGTCAAAAGGATTTACTGCACCTAAAATGAGAATCCTGGTAAGATAAATACATTTCATGGATAAAGGAAGAATCAATAGTGAGGGCCATGCCACCTGGGGCTCCTTGTTATACCATAGATCAATAACATTTGGAAGTGGCTCTAATAGGGCTCAGAGAATAATATGGTCAGTCATACCAAATAAGAAGCCAGCAGGGATCAGGCTTTTGCTGGACATGACTTTGCACTGATAAGATTGGGATTCACCTCTAAATTGATGGGCAGTAATGTCAGGAAGAAGGAGTCCCTCAGTCATACTGAATCCAAGAAGCAGAGAATCAAGACAGAAAAGTGGCTATGGCTTCTCAACAATGAAGTGGTTACCAAAAGATAACTGCTGACATTTCCCACAGTCTCAGATCCTTTCCTCAGGCTGCGAGAACTTTCCTTCATTTTAGGATTTAAGGGGAATTTAATGGTGTGTAGGAAAGGGACTCAGGGAGAAATTAACCAGATCATTTTTGAGTAAATAACAGTCCAAATTAAAGCTATCCTCATTCAAGGATGAAAATAGAGCAAAACAAAACAGAACGGAATCTTAAGGAATAATAAATTATTCTGAAATATAAAGTAAGAAAAATAAAATAGGCAGAGAAAAACATACTTTGAGAATAATTTCCAGTAAGAAACAGGAATGCACCTATACTGTATTATAAGTTAAAGAAAACACAAACTTTTGTAATAAGTTAATTGTTGAGATATTAGAACAAGGAACTGTGTTAAAAATGGAGCCATCCCAGCAAAGCAAAGAATGTAGGCAAATGCCTCAAAACACATGTTAAAATGTCATTAGAGAAGTGCAAATTAAAACCATGAGATAGCACTGCATACCCACTAGAATGGCTATAATCCAAAAGACTGGCAGTAAGTATCAAGTGCTGGCAAGACTGTGAAAAAAATGAAACCTTCACATATTACTCGTGAGAATGCAAAGTGCTATAACTATTCTGGAAAACAGTGGATTCTTTAAAAAAAATTTTATTTGTTCTTCTAGTTTTATCGGGAAATAATTGATATATACCACTATATTAGTTTAAGGTATAAGGCACAATGGTTTGATTTTCATATGTTGTGAAATGGTTACCACAGTAGGCTTAGTTGACATCCATCACCTCATATAGATACAATAAAAAGAAAAGAAAAAATTTCTCCTTGTGATCTCAATTCTTAGCATCTAGTCTTTCAGCAACTTTCCTATGTATCATATAGGAGTGTTAACTACTAGTATATGAAGAAGGTGATCAAAAGGTACAGACGGCCAATTATATATAAAAGATAAATAAGTACTAGGGATGTAATATTCAACCTGATAACTAGTGAACACTGCTGTGAGATATATAGTAGATTCTTAAAAATATAAAAATATATTTCTTGTACATCTGGAAACTAATTGTTGCCTACCAATGTCAGCCCATTAAATTTAACAATAAAAAAAAAGTGTGTGTGTATATGTATGTGTATATATATATATATTTGCCAGGTATTCTACCAACTCTCCTAAGTAACTAATATTTAAAGTAACTTTCACTGGGCCGCTGCGCATCACTGCGTGCGCACACCGGGCTTTCGGTGCCCCGCCCACCGGGCCGCCCCGCAGCGCCGCTGCCTGCTCGCCGGTGCGCTACAGGGCTTTTAGCACCCTGCTCGCCAGGCCGCTGCAGCACTGATGCCTGTGCCCAGGACCGGCTTTTGGCGCCCTGCCCACCGGGCCACGGCAGCGCTGCTGCCTGCTCGCGAGCGCAAAGCTGGGCTTTTGGCGTCCAGCCCACCGGGCCTCTGGGGCGTGGCGGACCGGGTCTCCGCAGTGTCATTGCCTGTGCGCGGGACTGCGAGGCCGACCAGGGCCTCTGCCAAGCCCCAGCCCATCCAAGTGCGGCCCTGCAGGCGTGCCTTACAGATACGATTGAAGGAGGGGCAGCCAGGAGGAGGAAAGACCAGAGCTCCTGCGCCCCACCCCCACTGAACCACCAGCCCCCCTGCTGAAAGAGGAATCTGCTATTGTGTCTCAGGCCAGCCCTAGCTCCTACTCACATGCCCCCACCCCTGGCCACACCTTTACTACCCTGCTATCTCACAGCTAAGACAGCAATCTGAAGTGCTCCAGGACACAGAAGCTGTCTGCTTCCCCCAACCGTCTCCCAAAATCTCCTTCTCCCACAACTGAGTCCAAAAGTAAAAATAAAGAGAAGCCCATCTGATAGGGAAAACCCCAGAGGGAAAACAGACTCATGCGTAAAGCAAAAAGAACCACAGCAAACACAATGCACAGCACAGAATCCAAAGCCCCTCCAGAAGATCAGGGACAGTCTCTAGTAAAGGACCTTGCACACTTGGAATCAAATCTAAGTGAAACAGAATTCAGGGCTGCATTAATCAAGACACTCAAAGAGCTCACTCAATGCTGGCAAAGTACCCAGACACAGTTAAATGACCTCAACAAGAAATTTTCTGAGCAAAATGAGTACTTTACCAACAAAATTGAGAAGCTAGAGCAGAACCAAAAGGAACT
>PVKE010027699.1:0-21425 GCA_004027555.1 Craseonycteris thonglongyai | reverse complement strand
GTTGCCTTGCAACCACAAGTTCCAGGGATCGAATCCCCGCCCCATCCCTCTGCACTCTGCCCCACCCGCTACCTGTGCAAACCCATATGCTGAACTGTGGCACAACTGGCAACGACCAGGATGGTGGCAAAGGTTCTTGCCTCCCCTGTGGGGGGCCCCCAGTTTGGTTCCTGCCACACGTGGCCCCACATCCACCTGTGTAGAATGAGACCATGTTACAATTAATGATGAACAACTATGGAGACTGCTCTGCCCTCCGCCCCTGCCCCCCCCCCATTCTTTCAAACAATAAGATAAATCTTTTTCTGAAAAAAGGAAGTGTTGCCAGGGCAGGTGTAAGAGACATGGGGACAATCAGGAGAGGGCCAGTCTAGAGGAGAAAGAGAACTCCACAAAGATGTGGTGGTCATCTGTGTTAAATGTTGGAGAAGTAAAAGTAGGCAAGAGTTGGGTAAAGTTGTTGTGTTTAGGAACTAGGAGCTCAGTGATGACCTTAGGAGAAAAAGAAAAGGACATAGATGATGGTGTTTATCATAGTGATGGGCTACTAAATGTATGCAGAAAGGATCAGGGGGCAAACATGAGTCACTGCTTCCAGGACTCTCCGAGTCAGCTGTCATCATCCTTCCTGCCCATCCTGGTTGCTACTACCGAGCCTGGCATTCTTCCAGACTCACCCAGCTGCTGCCATCCTCAGACCTTTCTTCTGTGGGTCTTTGATAAAGAGAGTTGGAGAACTGACTCAAAAATAAAATTGTTTATCTCAGCCCTGCATCAATAAATGTCACTTCACTATTCCCTGACTCTGAATCACTGATAGCCTCTATTTTACGGATCTTTTTTATCCTTGAAGCTGTCCTTAAGCATTTCCCTGTCTCCCAAATTGCTTACAAATGGATGAATATTTTAAAAAATGTAATTGTTGTTGTTTGTTATTTTGTCCTGCCACTGTGCTTCCTTATACCATCTGGACTGGGGGTGGATTTGTTCTTCTTTTTTTTGACACTCAGAAAGAACAGTCTCACAATTTTGAGTCCTAAAGAGAGTAGAAACTCCTCAGTCTCTCCCCAGAAAAGAGATCTTTATAGTTTCTGGCCAACCATGAGCCAAGATGTAGCTAAATCTGGGAAGCTTATAAAGTGCAAACTGTGAGTCTTCTCCCCACAACCATGTTCGAAGACACATGGTCTGTTTGTTGCTTTAAATGAACATTCCAGGAATAATCACAACAGACACCTGTATGGTATGGTGCGCTTTCCACATTATTTCTACATTCAAGGGATAATTTCATACTCCCAATTACTTTGTGGAATTCTGACGTTGTCAAGAACACTTGTGAAAAGCAAGGCAAGTCCATGGTGGGGCCAGGTCTTTCAATTCCCCACCCAGTGTGTGGCACTATTGTGGTTCATCTTCAATAGACACCACAGCTGAGACGAGATGTCTTCGCTGACAACAGCAATCATGACAGGAGGAAATAAAAAAGTAGATGTCTATCCTACATTGATCCATAAATGACTGATTCACCATTTCTATGTGCAAAAGGTAGCAAATGTATCCACCAGACTTTGTTCTAAGGACAGCATGGTGTTTGTTTGGAGAAAACGACTCAACAAGTTTATTATGTTGGAAATCTGGATCACAATGCAGCTTGGGCTTGCCTGCCAGAGGCTAGGAGGGGAACACTGCTTTTGGATAAAGGAGGTGGAGCAAGAAAGAAATAAAAAAATAAAGAGGCAGACCCAAGGAAAAACATCAGCCTTTATGTTTTTGTATTATGACCTCTCCCTCATCCCCCATTCAAATCTGCAATTAAATTATGAAGCACATGGAATGGTTGGGGTGAGTACATTGTTTGTGGAGAACAGGTGGCCATTCTGCATTCAGATGAAGGACAATGGCAGAGGGAAGAGTGAAAGTTCAATAAGGATGCTAGAAAAATTGTGGGTAGGGCTCTGGACTGTCCCAGACTATGGATTTGGGATTTAAGCCAAATTCAGCCACATTTATGAAGGGCAAGAGGCCTCATCAGGCATCTGGTTTACTTCAGAAATCAGAGAGCACTTCCAATTGCATTTATTTGAATGTCTTTGACTGTCTAATTCAATAGAAAAAGAAAAAAATATTTCCTTAAAATAATTGTTATGTCAAGAAAAATGTGTCACCGTGATATAGAATTTTAATTTAAGTTAGGAAGAACATGATACTTTTTAGTGCATTCTCTCACAAAGGGCACTTTGGCTAAGAATGAGAGAATGCTCTTTGGAGACAATTAAGATGTTGATGATACCAGTTGAGGGCATTGTAGTGGAAATCTTTTCACTGCTGAAACGTTGAGTCTTAACAACTCAAAAATTTTCCCTTTATTATTTTTTTTAACTAGAAGAGAATAACAAGGGCTATAAAGCCATCAGAAATATTGCCTTAGGAGAGTAGTTTTCAAATCTTAAGAACAATAACAGACAAGCCTAGTAGAGAATTAAAATACAATATGGCCTTAAGCTTCCATTTCTGACAAGGTTAGTTATTTTTTTCACTGAGTAGCCTATTATCAACTTAATCTTGAATCTATTTATTCTTTGATTCAGACCATTTGAATTTGGAAAGAAAGGGCTATGGAAGATTCAATATGATCCATTTCAGAACTTTTATTTCACATTAAAGATAGATTTTTTCCTCCTCCCCACTACTGCTGAGAAAAAAAAGATGTGTGCCTAGTTTTCATTTCAAGAGAGATATTGTACAAAGATGTTTCACTTGCTAAAAAATCCTAGGATAAAAACAAAACAAAGGAAACCACCACCAACAAAAACAATAAGAAAACCTTTCTTCCAGTTTTGTCTACTAACATTGAGCAGTAAAATCCAGGCCAGCCAAAGAAACAGGTTCCAGGTGAAGAACGCAAACAGGCAGGCTTTTGGCACAACTCTGGAGGACAGAAATCTGAAATCAGTCTCTACGGGCTTCAGTCAGAGTATTAGCCAAGCTGTGTTCCTCTTGTAATTTCTAGGGGAAAAAATACATTTCTTGCTTTTCGAAGCTTCCATTGGATGTTATTGTTCCTTGGTTCATGGGTGTATCACTTAACCTCTGGTTTCCTGGTCACATCACCATCTTTGATTCTATCTTCCCTATATCCCACTTAAAACAAATAAACAGACAAACAAAAGACCCCAAAACTCCAGTAATTACTCTGGACCCACCAGAATGATCTTCCCATCTCAAG
This sequence comes from Craseonycteris thonglongyai, assembly GCA_004027555.1. Taxonomy (NCBI): domain Eukaryota; kingdom Metazoa; phylum Chordata; class Mammalia; order Chiroptera; family Craseonycteridae; genus Craseonycteris; species Craseonycteris thonglongyai. The sequence goes on along the minus strand of PVKE010027699.1, from coordinate 18,199 downwards.
ATCCTTAAGTTAATTGCATTCACAAAATCCTTTTGATCGTACATGGTATATATTAACACATTCCTGGGATTAGAAAGTGAACATATTGGTGGGAAGAGGGGAACAATTCAGCCTACTACAGATGGCATCCACAAAAACATCACCAGAAATGCTGCAATCATAGTTGAGTATACAAATGAGCATTTTAGTAAACCGGGAAAAATCAACTCTATTTTTCCTAGAAACCTTCCCCATTGTCCTGGGATAGTTCATGTCAATACACATGGGTTTGATGACTGCTTTGTGTCAGGTGCATTATTATGGATTTGGAAGAAGAGAGATTTTGATCCTAGCTATGAAGTACATGTCATCCTTTCTTATATCTCTTTGCTACTTGGCCATTCTTGTTTCTCTCCTGAAAGCTATTTCATTTTCAGTTCTGCACTTAACATTCACTTCCTTCAGAAAGCTTTGTATGAGCCAAAATATTCCCTTGTGAGACAGGGTATCCCCTGAAGTAACCACTAGTAATGTTGGTGAGTTTCTGAACCATCCCCTATTTCAGTCTGTTGGGTTTAATGACTATTTAACTCTGTTGAAGAAGGGGGAAAGAAGGGGAAACAAAGATACCAACTGTAGGAACAATCATCTTTGGTTGCAAAGCAGCCTGCTTCCCCACTACCTAGCATGGCAAACATATGCAATTTTCCATAGGTCAAATGGGCAATAAAGAATGTGACTTGAGTCAACTTGCTGGTACTCTACTGCAGAGCAGGAAGATCCCAGCAGCTACAAGTGACAGGACAATGCACTTGTGTTGCGAGCTATGGAATAAAGGAAAGACTGTGGTCAAACCAGAACACGATGTCCCACGTCAGGGAACTGAGCAGTGGAGCTTGAGAGCATCGTGCCAAATAAAATAAGTCAGATGAAAATAAAGACAAAACACCTATGTTTTCATTCTTATGGGGGACATAAAACAAAAAGCAAGAAATGAACAAACAAAACAAACAAACTCATAGTACAGACGACAGTGTGGTGGTTAACACAGGGGAAGGGGTTGGGGGAAAAAATAAAGAGGGTAAAGGGGGTCAAATATATGGTGGTGGAAGGTGACTAGAGTTGGTTGGTGAGCACACAATGGAATACACAGAAGATGTACTATTGAATTGTACACCTGTAATGTATATTATATATAATGTCATTAACCTATGTTACCTCAATACATTTAATTAGAAAATACCATCAAAAAGTCATCACAAGGAAAATATGGGTACATAACTGACATCCAGACACATATTTATATGTAGATCCCAATTAAGTGATTACAATGAAAAGAACCCCTCCAGCTTATGAACATGGAGCACACGTTTTAGAAAGGATACCTCCTTTCACATTACATGTCAGTAGGTCTGAACTGTACATAGTTCCTTACCCGTACTATGCTCAGGTTTCCCTCAAGGCCTAATGCACATTCCCACCCTTTTCTCCAGTAACTCTTACTCAAGCTTTAACACTCAGCTTTAGTAAAACCCAAAGCACTGAAATTACAAGCCTAAATACCTCCGGTCTTTTTGGGGTGTGGACTGAAGAAATAAAAAAATTAGGTGACTCCTGTGGAAATGTGACATTCCTAGAATGATCACGAAGATGCCATAGATAAGTTTTTCTCCTATTGCATCAGTAAATGGATTTTTGGCATCATTGTTTTAGTTGATGAACTCCTTTGGCAGATGGAGAATTACATGGAAACCTGATGTATAACATACCGGTAGATCAATGGTGAGAAGACTGCTTGTGTTCCTCTCAGGGTCAAGGCTAGTCCTTGGGAACCTTATATTCTGTTGAATACATTTGAACCAAGTAGTCTAAGTTAATTGGAACATTAGAAGGATAAAGTCTCCTCGGTTATTCATTTTTAAATATCTTCTTCTAATTCATGAGGAAAATGGTCTTATAAAGGTGTAGATTATCCAGATCTGGCCTATAAAATCTATATATAATATTGTCACCATACCATACAGTAGATTTAGTGATACTACATTTTTCTCATCTGTGAAATGAGAATAACAATGCAGATCTGCTGATTTCATGAATTAATTAAAGATCCTTCAAGAAAATACACAGACAAGCACAGTGTAATTATGTGTAAAACAATCTTTGTTATTTCTCTTCCTCTTTTTGATAATGAAAGCTACAAAGTGAGACCTCTGGATTTAGGACAAATGTGGATTGATCGGAAACAGTAAAACATTAACTATGGATACATTTTTCTTATTTTTGGAAAACTGGGGACATAGTAAAATAAAGTCTATAAAACTATTGCAAAAAATGAGTCCAGTGTTCTTTGGTTTTTTGTTTTTTCCTTTTCTTCTGGAAGTTAACAAAAACCTAATGAATGATGAAAAAAAATAAAAGGGAAATAATCTATCTTCAACATAGGAGTAGGCAGCTACAGACATAAAAATAAACTCAGGATGTGAAAACTGTCCAGTGGAGGCTGTCCAGAGTCCTTTCTTTTGACTATTTTTCTGTCTTCTATCTCTGTCCCCAAACTTGTACAAATATTTGACCCAGAAAAATTTATCTCTTTCTATGATAAGTTAAAAAAAGAACTGGTCTAGTATCAATTCAAAGATATCATAAAAATAATCAAGGGAAAAAAAAACAATTTTTGTTATTAAAAAAAGAATGCATTCCCACAATTATTATGAATCTGTACATTTTGCGTGTACTTCTGTTATTTTTTAAAAGCTTCATATATTTTAGAGAAAAGTTGTAGGCAGCTGAGAAGTTAATGATTGTTTAATTATGTTGGTGGATTACACCTTTTAGTTTTGTAATATGCCCCTCTATCGCTATTAATAATTTTTATTTTAAATAACATTTTGTTATTAATATTTCTATACTAGTGTTCTTTTAAAATGTAACCATGGTACAAAAGAAACCAGTAACAAAACATTTTGCCATAAATTAAAAAAAAACTCATAGAAAGATTGCTTTTATAATGGAACATCAAAAGCAGCAATACAAAAACTCAGAGAATAGATGTAGAAGCAATTAGAAAATAACATGTGAGTTAGCAGAGCACTGAGAAGAAACAGAAGGAAATGTCATCTCAGAAAGACAAATGTGGAAGGAACACAAGGAACAAAAGTGCAAAGAAACACAATAAGAAAACAGTCATTAAAATAAAATGATAATTAAAAGAATTAGAAAAAATGATAAATAAGGGAGAAGGCAAAGGAAATTCAACATAAGCAAAATTGCAGCCCCTGAGAGAACCAAAACAATATAACAAAATAAAATATTTAAAGGTATAATTTCATAATCACTCAATAAGTAAGCCTTGAAGTTATATTTTAGAAGTTGTCTTATAAAACTGTCTCAGATCTTTCAACATCATTACATATTACTAAAAATTTATTAAAAATTAAAGCTCAAGAAAAAATTATTTTTAAGTATTCAAAGGGCCAAGGCAATGTAAGGTAGGGTGGTCATATAATATCATTCACAATAGGACATTTTGACAATAAGAAAGGAAAGACATGCTAAATGCAATGAGATTTTGAGAAAGGCATATGACAAGACTATCTTGGACAAACCCAGAACTATAATGACCCTACTTTAAGAGAAAAACATTAGGCTGACATTAGGTTTCTAAACAGTGACATTCTAGATTTCTTAAAAGAAGAAAATAATCAATTTGTTATCTTGCAAATTACTTAAGTGTATAGACAAGGAGCATCAAACATGATAGAACTCAAGGAATATTCTTCCCACAAATACTTCTTGAATAAAATATTAGAAGATGACTTCAACCAAGCAAAAGATAGTTGGGAAAATATGGTGAAAGTCCTTATTATTTGTGACCGCTAAAAATATTTATTTATTTATTTTTCAGTACATGGTTTTTATTAGATCTTTAATATATCACAAAAAAGTCTTAGGAATCACTCAACATCTTGGCATTCTTGTAGCTGGACAACTTTGATCTTATTCATCAGCCTGCTGAACTGTTCCTTTCTCAGAAAAATACCGTAGATACCAACCAAAATTTTCTGATATCCTTGTTTTTCACTGTTGGGGCTTGTTGAATCAAAGCAACTGAATTTCTCACAAGTTCAATATCATTTCCTTTAAGTAATGTAGAGTTGTACCCCTAGAAACTCTATTGTTGACCAATGTCACCCCAATAAATTTAACAATAAAAAAATAAATAAAATGAGAATATTTAGCTAAATAACATTCAAACAGACTGGGGTGAAAAGACAAGTAAGTAATATTGTATGTTCTGAAAATGCAGAACTATTACAAATGTCAAAAATTGGAAAGGGATGAGAAAAATATGGGAGATAGAGTGAGTTTACTGATTTCATCATCTATGATACCTGGGAGTTAAAGTGTAGTCCCCAGTCTTTTTGGCACTAGACACCAATTTTGTGGAAGACAGTTTTTCCATGGACTACAGGTTGGCATGTGGAGGGATGGTTTGGGGATGATTCAAGCACCAGATTTAGTTTGTCACTTATAGAGTTTTGATATGAGTCTGCAAGTGATTGATTTATTATAATTTCTGTGCAGTCAAACTTCTCTGATAATGTTAATCTGCATTTGCAGCCACTCCCCAGCACTAGCATTGCAGACTCAGCTCCACCTCAGATCATCAGGCATTAGATCTCGTAAAGAGCGTGCGCAGTTCCCTGGCATGAACAGTTCACAAAACATGAACTCCTATGAGAATCTAATGCCTCTGCTGATCTGATAGAAAGTGGAGCTCAGGTGGTCATGCAAGAGATGAGGAGCAGCTGTAAATACAGATGAAGCTTCTCTCGCTTGTCTGCTATGCTGCCTGGGCCAGTGTGTAACCTGCAGTCAGGGACCTCTGAGTTAAAGGATATAATTTAAAGACAACAAACCCAATTAACTTTATTTAAATAAACATACTTAGCAATACAAAAGTAAACACTAAGGAATATAATTGGCTGAAAATGAATGGTGAAAGGGAGAGAAGGAAAGGGCTATAAGATGAAATGTACTAATCTGAATAATGTTTATGGCAGAAGACTAGAGGTATTGTATAAAAAAGTAACTAAACAAGAACCTTTGAAACAAAATAGCAACCTTATAAATAAAAGAAACTAACTTTCATAAAGCAAACACTAAACAGTGAAACTATGAAAGAATTCTTAAGAATGGATAAGAAAAATCAACAACTCCACAGAAAAATGAACAGGACATGAATGGGGTTCACAGAAAACAATATTTTATTCATCATAAGGGAAATAAAAATTATGGGGAAGCCAGGATGGCTCAACAGGTTAAGCATTTACTTTGCAGCCCCAGGGACCGAGGATCGAATCCCAGCCCCAGCTATGCAGACCCATATGCTGAACTGGGGTGTGCTTCCCATTTAGGAGGCCCCCAGTTTGGTTCTTGCCCCACAGTTGAGCCCCTGGCTCAAGGGGACATGCCCCCCATGCTGGAGGCCCCCAGCCCAGTTCCTACCCTGCTTGGCCCCTGCCCACCTGTGTGGAACAAAACCATGATAAAAACTGATGACTTACAACTATGGAGACTGCTCTGGACCCTCCCCCTTCTCTCTGTCTCTCTTTGCCTCTGTCAAAAACAATAAAATAAATCTTTAAAAATTTTTTGCTCATAGAGTAGATGAAAATGGTAACTCAGAGTAATTGTAATTTTCTTTTTTTTAAGTTCCATCATATATTCCACAGTGAGGTTTTGGGGAGACATTTAAAAATAGAGTTTATGTTTTATAGAAGTTGTAGATTCACAGCAAAACTGAGCAAAAATGAGAGTTTCCACATACCCTTTGCCCCTACACACACACAGCCTCCCCCACTTACAACATAATACCACAAAGGTACACTTGTTATAATAAACCCTATTACTGCATTATTATCACCCAAAGTACACAGTTTACATTAGGGTTCATCCTTGAATATCCTATGGGTTGTGAAAAATGTATAATGACATTTATCCACCATTATCAGATAGAATCATTTCATTGCCCTAAAAATCTCCTGTGTTCTTCCTGTTCATCCTTCCCTTCTTCTAACCCTTGACTACCACAGATCATTTTACTGTCGCCATAGCTTTACCTTTTCCAGAGTATCACATAACTGCAATCATACAATATTGCAGTCTTTGCAAATTGGCCTCTTTCACTTAGTTTGTATTACATTTTGAAAGTTCTTCCATGTCTTTTTCATATCTTGATAGTTTATATTTGGGGGGTGGGGCAACATTTTTACAAAAGTATTGTCACAACACTTACAGAAGACAATTTAGCACACCCACCAAATTTATAAATGCATAAACCCCTTAATCTAGCTTTAATGGTGAGTTCATATTGGGGAGGGACATGGAAATTTATCAGTATGGAAGTGATATAATTACATTTACACTTTGGAAGAGTCAAGTAATAATATGTAAGCTGTTCTGCAGCAAAAAAAATAGTCAGAGCAATTTTATAGGAACTATCTTAGTAAGGCATAACATAATGATGGCAGGAACCAAAAGATTGATAATGGGAACTGAAAAGAGGTGATTATTAATTTTTAAAGTTTCAAAGTAATAACAATGGAATCAGAAAATGTTTGGACATCTCTTAGAGTATTTATTTATTTATATTTAGCAAAAAATTACTGAATATTAATCATTTGCCAGCCTGTAAAATTAATACCTGCATACTGGGTTTGGAATTAAACAAAAGACAAATTATAAATATGATGCAACAGTTTGGAGATAAAGGTCTAAATCTCAGTTGAGAGGTTTACTTATGACAAATTTAAAATTTCTATCTGTTTCCCTTTCCATGCACACTGTGGGTCAAGTCACATTAAAGATCACACATGGAATAGTAGATACAGATTATGCATGTCAACTATGTATTCCATAACTTTCATTTTCAAAGCAAGGCTGATCATGATTCTGATGATTAGTAATTATTCATGAAGTGGCATCAGATGATTAATGATAAGAACATGGGAAGTTAGACAGTTTGGATGTATGATGATTATTTTTTATATTGTAAAGTCAACAAAGATAAGTAATGAAAACTTCATCTCACAAATGCAAATTCCTGCTTGTAATTAAATGCAAGTTTTTTTCAGCCACTGAGTCTTAAGACCCATGGTATTAGGAATTTATTTATGTTTTAGTGCTGAACTAAAGACTTTCTAATTAATTTCAAGGACCCTAAATCAATTTATTTGGTAGGGTTATAGTCTACCTATAGTTGTAAGATTAAAGTTTATAGAATTATAAAGTGTGTTGTTTTTGATCCCTAATGAATAACTTTAGTAAACTTTGAAGTATCAATTTTACTAAAATATGTAATTATTTATAATGTGAATGCCAACCTTCCTATTTAAGGTAAAAATAAAATCTGATATCATTATAAGCTATATTAACAAAGGTTAACACACAGAACTTTATTAATGCTTTTCCAGGCCTATCTCAAATGTATATGCTACACATTCTTTGTTCTAAATGCCCATTTTCTACATTTATATTTTTTCCAGTAAAAATAATCTATTTTTACAATGATATAAGCAGCTATGACACGTGACACTTCCTATTTAAAGATACCATACTGAAAGTACTGAGGCCAGGGATAGTGGTTGTAGACAATAAAATCTTTTGATTTGATCTAGTCTATCATTCTCAAGAGCCAATATTTATAGACCTGTTTTAGGGAATACTCTGCAAGGTAGTGCAGCTATGATGAGGTATAAGACTGAGTTCTTAGCTGCCAAGTATTTCCTGTGAGAAAACAAAACTTAAACTGAAAAAGACACAACAATAAAAAAAATCCTATATTATCATATGTTAACTCATAGAAGAAATGTTCATAGTGGCCCCTGAAGGAGGTAAATGAGGAACAGAACCAGTTAAACATATGAAGGTGGAACAGCATGAATAAATTAATCAGTTCACACTCCTAAATAATTCTCCCACACACTTATATGCCAAACTAATTAATCCAAGATCATTAACAGTATGCAAACAACAAAATACAAAGGAGCACCATCTCTTAGGACAGGAGAATCATTTACATACATGATTCTTTAAAGAAAGTATTTCCTGAGTGTCTGATACTGTACATACCCTAGCTCATTCATTCAGTTTCCTCCCCAAAAATCTGTGGAATGGAATTCAGAGAAGGTCGACAATGTCCTCAAGGTCATTCAGCTAGCAAATGTCTAAGCCAAAATTCAAATCCAGATCTGCTTGATATTAAAACCAATGTTTCTCCCACTAGTTGTTTTTGTTTCCTTCAAAAGACAAATCACATAGGATCCCTTTACAACAAGGGTTATTCCTTCACTGAATGTATCTAGCCTGTATCAGAGCAATGTTTTCTTTTTCTTTTCTTTTTTTTTTAAAGATTTATTGAGAGAAGAGGATAGAGACAGAGAGAAGGGCAGTGCCTGGACAAGTCTCCATAACTGCATGTCATCAGTTTTCGACAGTCTCACTCCACACAGGTGGATGTGGGGCCATGCAGGGCAGGAACCAAACCAGGGGGCCTCCCCCATGGGAAGCAAGAACCTTTGCCACTATCCCCGGTGTTAGTTGTACCACAGTTCAGCTTATGGGTTTGCATGGGCTGGGGCCGGGATTCGATTCCTTGACCTCATGACTGTGAGGCAAGCACTCAACCTGCTAAACTATCCCAGCATCCCTGGATCAATGTTTTCTGAATGTCATTAATTACAGTTAGTAAAAGTAGAGATCAGTCACAACTCACAGCTTATAAAACTATCCATCTTTAACATCAGCAGGAGGATTATATGGAGCCCTAGGACAGGATATTCCTTGTCACTGGAATTTCTGCATCTCTTTCCTAGTTAGTCCAGCTTAATTATACAATGCTCATAGCTCTAATCAATCAATGCTTCCACAGGAAAGTCTCTCACTCTCTTTCCAGATTAGGCAGATTTCCTTCTTAAAACACCTAGACCTCTTAAACACTATCATGGGGCCATATCCTTCTCCATCATAGCACTTACTACAAAAGTACTTTTACATATTTTTGAGTGTGAGGATTTGATGGATGTTTCTCCATAAACTCTGTAAGGGTAAAGACTCTATATTTCAGCTCAATATTGTATCCTCAAATTTTCACACTTTGTACCTGGAAAAAGAACGTAAAACATGTATGTTGAATAAATATAGAGATTTACAAATATTTGTACCTAGGGGGTCAATTAGCAAGTAATATTATGAGTGACTTTCTGCAGGCTGGAGTTTGTACTTTCCAGAGGCAATATTAAAGTAAACACCCAGGCCAGCCAGCACATCACAGCACCATACGAGATCACTCAAATTACAGATTAGGGAGGAGTCTACCATCTGTGACTACACAAGAAAGCGTCAACATTCCTTACAACTGTGAGTTAAAATCATTTTGTTTACATAAGGAGGAAAAGCACAAGAATGAAAATTAGAGACAGAGTCATAGAAAATACTAAATCCAATTTTCAACGATGGAAAGTACAAACTGTGTGTTGTGCACATGGATAGTAGATTTATGAAGTTCTTAATACATGAAGCCACTCAATAGAGAGTAGATGAAGGAATAAATGCTCTCATCCTTGTCATGTGGAAGCAAAGAAAAAATCAAACATAAACTACTTATTACGATTGTTTTAGAAGTCACAGTGGCTTACAGCACAATCTTTTGATTTTTAGCAGGGGGCGTTTTTGTGTGGCCTTGTGAACAAACTTGTTTTGTACAGCTTTTATAATATTTAGTTCTGGGAACTAGAGAGTTGATATTTTTTACTTGAACCAAGACTCACTGGAAACATTCTTTAAGAAGACTTTATAATGTCTTTGTTATATCCTATTAAATTCAGGTTAATAAATGTGGGCCAATCTTACTAGAATTTTAGCACACAGAATTATTTGATTACCGGTAGTTTGGAACACCTATATTATCATGGCTAAATGAAGGAGTATTAAAGGGGATAGTAGGAATTGAAGGAAAGCTAAGAAAACAGTTATTTACTTAACACTTTTAGGGAGAGCTAAAATCTATGACTAATCTTTTCAATGATTTTTCTGAGAGATGTGAAAACAGAATGTATGCTCCTTAGAAAAATCCATATCTAGTTAGTTTTAATTAGTTTAGCTTAGCATTGCAAAAACAGCTTAATGCTTTATTTCTTAAAAATACTACTGAGCACCTATCACATCCATTGCTCTTCTCATAGAGTCTCATTACTTCTCAATACATGCTATGAGGGAGAAAAGGGAAGCTAGAAGGAGATAAGTTTCATCCTGTCTAGGGATGAGATTGAGGAACATTTCTCTATGTTTGAAAGATGAATAGCTTTTCCCAGTAGAACAACAACTAAGGCATAGACGTACACAGGAGTGTGGTTGTGGCTGGGGAATAGAGGGGAATAGCAGGAGATGAGGTAAAGAAGGTCAGTAGGATTCAATTTCTTTATTTGAACTTATTAAATTTATTGGGGTGACATTGGTTAATAAAAATATATAGGTTCCAGATGTACAATTCTAAAGTACTTTGTCTATGTGTTACAATATGTGTTCACCACCCAGAATCAGCTTTCTTTCCATCACCATATATTTAGCTTCCCCTCCCTCCTTTCTTATCCCTTCCCGGCTTACCCTCAAGTAACCACTAAACTGTTGACTGTCCATGAGGTTGTTTCTTTGTTGCTTTCAGTTTTCTATTCCACTTATGAGTGAAGTCATATGGTTCTTAGCTTTTTCTGTGTGACTTATTCTCTTAGCCTGATGACTTCAAATTCCCCCAGCACAGCCATCTATAGTAACACCAGAAACAACACAAACAAACAGAAGGTAGTGACAGCAGAAACATTTCCTTCAAATCTTGTTATGTTTCTACTTGTCACTCTGGGGCTAAGAAAGCTAGCTTTTTTTTAATCTTTTGACTGACTTATCAGGTTCAAACCAGTTGTGCTCAATGATGGGAGAACGTAGATGAGGGTGTCTGAATGGTGATGCTCTTCACGGGCAATGTAGATATGCTGCAATGTGGGACTTCTCACAGGAGAACGCGGATATGGGTGTGTGATGGTGATGTTTGTAGAAGAATGTAAATATAGGTGCTGAATGGTAATGCAGCTGAAGGGGATTTGGCTTTAATTAACATTTTCTCTCCCCATTGCCACCAGTTTCATTTTAGAACATCCACTTAAAAAAAAAAAATCAATTATCAAGTCTTCTGAGAAATCTTTTCTGATCTGCACTATAACACTACTATTTAGGTGTTTCCACATCTTTTATTGTTCATAACAATCTATATTATAACTGTGTATTTAATTGTTGTTTACCCCAGGAGATGTTTTGAGGAAAAAAGTCATGTGGTCAAAAAAAATTTCCCCCCAATGACTAGCATGAAACTGAAAGAGTTAGTGTTAACTTGAATAAACTTGAATGAATATTTTTGCATGCATGAAATGTGTGAATGATTGCTAGATCTTTTATAATTACTGTAGCAAATCATTTAATGGTACAAGACTCTTAGTTTCTGAGGGTTTCACACTTTGCTCTTCAGACTCTAGAATAATTTTAGTCTGTTCAGAAGGTTAAAAAATGGAAAAGGTCACTTTGGTTGCTTCTATGACTTGGCCACTGTGACAGTTTTCCAACCAATTTGTCACCCCAATAAATTTAACAATTAAAAAAATTTTTTTTAATGGAAAAGGAGAGGAAAAAACATCTGCAGTAAGAGTCTGAAGGTGATGACGTCCAACACTAGTATTGAATTTACTACAAGGAATTTCTGAGTAGAAAGTAGTAATGTTAATAGTAATGGCTACCTAGTAGATTCCACTGGAACAACTATTAATAATTTAATATAACAAAAGACCACAAAGAAGATTAACTTGAAAATTCAATTCTATGAGAAAGAAAAATCCTACTTAGAAGAAAGTATCCCAATAAAGTGACAACACAGTGATAAAACCAACTAACATTACCATTGGTGACAGAGGGGGAAAAGGTGGGTATGGGAACTCATCAGGAACTCGCTGAAAACATAATTGTCCACTCTCACAGGATCCACCTACCACTGTGAGGGACTCTTGAGATTCACAGGTGGAAGGATGTGCTGTAATAATCTGAATGACCACACTGTGGAAGAAGGGCGCTCCCTTTGCCAGGCACTGCTACAGCCCACGCCTGGCATAGGATTAACCCAACAGAAATTGGTTATCCTGAGAGCTGGAACCCAGCATGACAGTTCACTAAACACAGAGAATAAAGGACACCGGGACTCCTATCTTTGAGGGAGCTGCCTAGGGTTTCAGCTTCTGCTCCACTTCCCTTGCACTGCTGCATTATGAGTTGGTAATGATAATTTCCTGTAGATTTATAGTTTCCCTTTCTCTATTGTCTAAATATGAAAGAATTGGCTACAGTTCCACATCAGTCTTTGTCAGACCCATCTCAACGACAAATTCAGCCAGATGCCAGCAGCAGATTTCTTGCTATAAACATAGGCAAGCAGAAATACTGTGTAGCAGACCTGGGAGAAAATAGTTCAGTTCCAAATAAGAGGGATACTATTGAGAATTGGAATAGATACCCTCTCTTACTATAGATTTACTGGAAAAAAAAAAAAGAGAAAATTCCTGATTTATGTTATTTTTGTGATTTGTGAGACAGCATTTAAAATAAAAGGGAAAAAAACATAGATCAAGAAAATTACATAGTGTTAAATTTAACTGCAGAATAAAAAGCAAGGGGTGATAGTGTACATCAGCTTGAATGCTGCAGAAGAATAGTTTAAAAATTCTTCCAGAATTCAGTGGAAAAGAGTAAAGAATAATGAAAATCATGGAGTATAGATCTAAACCAGGCATGTCCAACCTGTGGCCCAGCATGGCTCTGAATGCAGCCCACCACAAATTCTTAAAACATTATGAGATTCTTTTGTGACCTTTTTTTAAAGTTTATCAGCTATCATTAGTTAGTGTTAGTGTATTTTATGTATGGCCTGAGATAACTCTTCTTCCAACGTGGCCCAGGAAAGTCAAAAGGATGGACATTGCTGATTTAGGAGAGGTTCATAGTGTGTGAGCCATACTACAAATGCAACTGTGCAACCAGGGCCAACAACCTCCAACCCCATCCCCCCCACACATGTGCATGTAATTTTCTTATTTTTTCTTCTTCCTCTTTTATTGTGGTAAGAACACTTAACACAAGATCTACCTTTTAAACAAACACTTTAGTACACAATGCAGTCTTTTAACGAACCCCTCCTAAATTCCCACTGAAACAACTATAGGCAGTATGTTGTAAAGCTGGTCTCTAGAATTAAGTCACCCGGCTAGATGCTGCTTGAACAGCAACTCCCAATTTTCATGTATAAGGTGTCACATACTCTTTTTTCCTTTATCCAGATGTGCAGGTTCTCATCCTTACTCTACAAAACCAATGTGGAGGTGTAATAGAAAATAATAAAAACAAAACAAAACAGAATTAATTCTCCCTCTATTTCCTATTATTTAGATGACACAGAACACAAGTCTTCAGGATATCTTTATTTTTTCCACCAGTAATATGACAACTGGGTTCATAAAAGCAACAAGTTTTCTTACTTCACAGTATCTTTGATTTCCCCCTTATTTCCTGGCAGCTGCATATTGGAGGGAAAATGTATGGTGTGCTCTGACTATCCACCAAGAATGTGACCAAACACCACCTAAAGCAGCAGACTTCAGATGACCAGTTCTGCAGAAATTACAAAGTTGACCTTCATAAAGACATTCTCTCAACCATTTCATCACATTGAAGACAGTGAAATTAGGAGGAATTCATATTTCTTTTTAGCAGAGAATTAGAACATTTCTTCTCTCTCAATGGTGGGCTTTGATACAGTTGATGTCTTTTGCACCATGGGCATAGAAGATTCTGTTCCATTGTAGACTGATAAAAAACATGAATCAATACAATCTAAACAAATCTTTGCGGATTGCACTACCCTTACAGCCAGAGCGAGAAAGGCTGAGGATGCTGTATGATCAAAGGATAGGTTTCCTGGACCCGGTGGGATAATTATTCAGCACAACCAGAGCAGTTTACAAACTTGTTTGGAGATCAGTACAGAAAGACCCAAAGAAATAACCTCTTATATATTTAAAAGCAAATGTTTCAGATCAGGAAAGAGAATCAAAGCCATGAATCAAAAATATTAAAAAACAGCCAAAAAAAAAAAATTACTCCATATGTAAACTATATATGTAGTAAAAATGAGGTAATCAAGATAAAGTTCTATAAGCATCTAAGTACAATAAACAAGGAACCTTAATATAATAATAATCAGGTTGGTATTAGAAAATATTGAAAAAGTTTGGTCAGAGAATAGAAGAAAAATTTTGAAACCTATAAATTCTACATAGACATGTAGTGTATAGAGGAAGAAAACAAAAATATCCTTAAATATTACAGAGCTGAGAAAGTGGTAAACAATTCATCTTTCCTAAAACTATCACTTGATATTTTAATCCTTAATACACCAATAGTGTGTCCAAGTGAAATCTTTTTTAAAGATTTTATTTTATTGTTTTTGACAGACACAGAGAGAAGGGGGGAAGGCCCAGAGCAGTCTCCATAGTTGTACATCATCAGCTTTTGACATGGTTTTGTTCCACACAGTTGGACGGGGGCCATGCAGGGAAAGGACTGGGCCAGGGATCTCCTGTTGGGAGGCATGCTCCCCTTGAGCCAGGAGCTGAACCAGGGCCTCTCATATGGGAGGATTGCCTTGGTAAGAACCAAACTTGGGGCCTCCCACATGGTAAGCACACCCTAGTTTAGAACATGGGTCCACATGGGCTGGGGCTGGGATTTGATTTGCGGTCCCTGGGGCTGAAAAGCAAGCATTTAACCCACTGAGCCATCCTGGCTTCCCCCAAATAAAATCTTTAAAGAAGGGAGAACCATGTGGAGCCATGTCAAGTAAGCACTTAAATCACAAAAAACAGACTTAACTTAAGTGTGGTTGACATAGCTCCAAACCAATATAGAAAACAAGTCCTAGAGAAAAAATACGAGACGTAAAAAAGTCTTATGAGGCTACTGCTTCAAGAAAGATGCAGTGTAGTTTTTCCTGTTTGTTTTGCTGAGTACAACTAAAAAAACCTTGGAAATTTCATATAAAACAAAGGTAAGAAAACTGAAAGGTAGAGAGAAGTCAGTGGAGTGCTTAGGGATTTATAAACCCTATAAAGCAGAGATTCCTGGGTTTTCCTTTTGATTCAGATACCCCAAACTGAAAGGTGAAGAACCTGGGAATCCAGAAATACCAATAAGTGTAGACAAAGAGAAAAAAAAAAAAAAAGTTCCCAATGCAGTTGTCTCTAGCCAAAGGACTAGAAAAGAGGCAGATTAGCAAAATAGAAAAGGTCTAGAAAATCACTGCTTCTACTCCAGCCAATTACCACAGAAAATAACGATCCAGCTCATGCTGGCCAAGGTTAAGTCCAAGGGGAGCCTAAACTTTCGCCCTTGCCAGACTCTTAGAAGGTGGCCAAACCCCCTTGCTGGGGTGGTGTCTGAGTTCTCACTGGGTGGGCCTGAGCTACTCACTGGTTCCCCGATGCTGTGGTATCAGTAGAGACAACACCAGGGGCCTGGATTGCTACACTCACCCAGCTGTAACAAGATAGCCCATTCATCTCTGCTGGGATGGTGTCAGAGGAGGCTAAGGGGAGATTTAGGACTTCTTATGACCCAGGGCCATGGGCGTGAACAGGGCCATCCCTCCTCCCATGGTGTCAGTGAAAGCCACATGAGGAATAGGATAACAAGACATTCCCACTTCTTCCAGCCAGGACAGAATGAAGGGATGTCTAGGGGAAACTTCAGCAATAATATGGAAACCCTCCCCAACATGTTAACAACAGAAGCCAAGAGTGAAACCTAGATTTCTATTCCCCTTTGGCAACCATCAGAAGCCCCTCCACCCTTATGTCCTTCCACCTCCTCCCCTTTGCCTACTGAAGGGACTTCAGAGAAAGCCAGCTAAAACAAAACGTTTCAATATGATATAGAGTGTCGTAACATAATACCTAACATGTCTCGGTTTCAATAAAAAAATCACTCATCATGCCAAAAAGCAAATCAATCTCAATTCAAATGAAAAAAAGAGATGCCAACATTAAAGTGATAAAGATGTTAGAATTATCTGCCAGAGTTTAAAGCGTCAAAGATGAAAATACTTCAGTGAGCAATTATCCACATGCTTGAATAAAATGAAAAGTAGACTGAGCAAAAAGAGAACCAAATGGAAAGTTTAGTTATAGACACACAATAGAATTAGTACTGTATAGAAACACAATGGATTTTGTTTATTGATTTTGTATTCTGCTCCTTTACTGAATTTATTAAGCCTAACAGCTTTTTGGTGGAGTCTTTAGGGTTTTGTATACAAGGGCTTTCCAGAATGTGTCCAGCCATGTAACTATTCTTGTTATATTTGCAATGGCTGAATTTTTTTCCAGACAGCCCTCGTATATAATATTATGTCATCTGTAAGCAGTGACAGTTTTACTTCATCTCTCTCTATTGGGATGGCTTTTATTTCTTTTTCTTGCCTAAATACTCTGCTCAGAACATCCAATACTATTATATGTTGAATAAAAATGGCAAGAGTAAACATCCTGGACTTGTTCGTGATCTTGGAGAAAATATTTCAGTTTTTGACCAATGAGTATGATGTTAGCTGGGGGCTTGTCATATATGGACTTTGTTATGTCGAGGTACATTCTCTCTAGACCCACTTTGTTGGGACCTTTTATCATGAACAGATACTGAAAATGTTAAAAGATTTCTCTGTATGTATTTAGATAATCATATGATCATTATCCTTCATTTTGTTAATTTGGTATCATATGGGTTGATTTACAGATGTTGAACTATCTTTGAATCCCTGGTATAAATCCCTCTTGATAGTTAGGTATGATTCTTTTTCTTTTCTTTTTTCTTAAAAAGATTTATTGTTATTTTGTTTTGTTTTGTTTTTTTTGACAGAGAGAGAGAGAGACAGAGAGGAGGAGGGCCTAGAGCAGTCTCCATAGTTGACAGCATTCGTTTTCCATATAGTTTTACTCCACAGGTGGGCACGGGGCTGCACAGGGAAGGAACTGGGCAGGGAGTCTCTTGCATAGGCCACAGCAAGAACTGAAGTGGGGGCACCGCCCAGGTCAGCATATAGGTCCACATGGGTTGGAGCTGGAATTGGATCCCTAGTCTCTGGGGCTGAAAAGTGAGCGCTTAACCCACTGAGCCATCCCAGCTTCCCCAAGTATGATTCTTTAATGTATCCTTGAATTCAGTTTGCTAATTTTATTCATTTATTTATCTATCTATTTATTTATTTTTACAAAGAGAGACAGAGACAGAGAGAAAGAGGAGGGCCCATAGTTGTACGTCATTAGTTTTCAATATAATTCCATTCTATAGGTGGGCACAGGGCAGGAACTGGCCCAGGGGCCTCCCTTGTGGGCCCCGGCAAGAACTAAACTGGAGGCACACCCCAGTTCAGCATATGGGTCTGCATGGGCCAGGGCCGGGATTCGATCCTTGGACACCAGGGCTGCAAAGTGAGAGCTCAACCTGCTGAGCCATCCCAGCATAACTGTTGCCTAATATTTTAATAGAGGATTTTTGCACAACAGGGATAATAGCCTGCAATTTTCTTTTCTTGTGGTGGTCTTGTCTGGTTTGTATCAGGATAAGGCTAGCTATGCAAATTAGTTTGGAAGTGTCCTTTTCTCATCTATTTTGAAAGAGTTTAAGAAGAATTGGTATTAATTCTTCTTTAATGTTAGAATTCAGGCAACCATGAGACAGTCCATTTTGACATTTTAATTCACCTTTTGTTGAATGACTTGTAGGAATTCTTTATATAATTTTTTGCCACTCATATTTGTAGGTAGTCTTCTGTATTGTCATTATTAGATTTTGGAATTATGGTTATTCTAGCTTAATAAAGTGAAACAAGGAGTATTCTTCCTCTCTCTTTACTTTGAAATAGTTTATTTACAATTGAAATGATTTATTTGTGGACTATTTGGTGGAACTTGCCTAAGTGATGACAAGATATCAGTGCTTAAATTTTCCTTTATGAGAAAAGTGTTTGATCATAGTCTCACTTCTTTTCATTTCTTCTTCTTTTTTTTTTTTTTTA
>PVKE010027698.1:0-21428 GCA_004027555.1 Craseonycteris thonglongyai | reverse complement strand
GCACCTTCCTACTGCATCAAATCATCTCATGCTTGCTGCATGCTCCACCTTCCTACTGCCTTGGATCATCTCATGCTTGCTGCATGCTGTACCTTCCTACTGCATCGAATCATCTCATGCTTGCTGCATGCTTCACCTTCCTATGGCATCGAATCATCTCATGCTTGCTGCATGCTGTACCTTCCTACTGCATCGAATCAGCTCATGCTTGCTGCATGCTTCACCTTCCAACGGCATCAAATCATCTCATGCTTGCTGCATGCTGCACCTGCCTACTGCATTGAATCATCTCATGTTTGCTGCATGCTTCACCTGCCTTTTGCATGGGATCATCTCAGGTGCCCTATAAAACAAACAATGTTACGCTCCTCTTCCAATGAAGGAAACTGAGACTCAGAGATTACATAAACCGCCCAAGGTCATTGACAAACCAAGATGCCAACTCTTCTTTTCTGAGCTTCCTTCCCTGCAGGTTCCCATAGACACGTAGTTTAGGGCCATAAGAATGAGGTCATACTAAGCTGAAACTTATCCCCCACCCCAAAATGTCAGAATGAGAAAAAAAAAAGCCTTTAAAACATGTTTTGCGAGACAAGGTGACAATAACTAGTGGCTGAGTCAGCTTGGGGGCAAATGATCTGATGGAGGGATGGACAATCGATATGCTTGGGTTTGCTCTCACCTTCCCCACAAGGAGTGACATCTGAGAACTGGCATTATGGTGCAGTGTGGCTGAGCGGCTCACATGGGGGTCAGAAGATGAGCAGAGAACTCTGGTGCCAAACCAGTGAGGTGGTGGCTTGTGCATCCGGGAATTTCAGTTCCAGGGGTTGGGAGGAACCCACAGAGGGCATACAAAATGGTGTTTGAAGCCACATATATAAAGGAGGTTCCAGAAATACTATTATACCTGTGTGGTTAACAGAGTCATAGAGAAATCACTTAGATACCAAGCCGTTACATGACCCAATTTTTATTAATGACAATGAAAGAGGACTCTAAAGCTCTACATTAAATAGAACGCAGGCCACTCCTGGACAAGTTCTAGCGTGGACTCTTACACCAACGGCGTGGGGACAGCTGGGAAAGAAAGCAGAGATGACGCAGAAGTGTGGGGTCGCTGAGAAAGGCTCATGTCAGACCAGCCGCCCTTCGGTTCTGCTTTTGAATAGAATGACCAGTCCAGGGACCGCTATGGCCATAGAATGCCTGGCTTCCCGCCAGGCGTTTGATGGGCTGCAGGCGGGGTGACCGTGGAGCCAGGCTGGTTGTAGCTGACCGCATGGCTCTGTCTGTCCATCTGGGCGGGGCCCCCATCAGAACCTCAGTGGGACTTTTGCAGACATGCATGTTTGGGCCTCACCCACCTCCCTTGACTCTAGAGGCGTGGCCCTGGGGGAACCGCCTGAGAGCCGGGTGCTGTGGGAAGGTGTGCGGAAGCGCGCAGCCCCTCTCAGCACTGACCTTGCCCTGCCCGGCATTTTCCATGTGTGATCCAGGACAGAGACTAAGGGGCAGGAAGCACAGTGGTGAGAGAGTGGAGGCTGAATCTGTGCTGTCCAGGTGTGGATCTCTGCTCAGCTAGCTGCTAACTTCTGACCTAGGGCAAGCTATATCTCCCCCGAGGCAACCCCGTGCCTCAGTTGCCTCCTGTATGAGGTGGAGACAGTCATAATAGCCAAAAGGATACTGTTCGGGTGAACTGAATTTTCTATATAAAGGTTGAGCTCAGGTCCCAGCTACAGGTGCTCAACAAACGTTAGCTCTTGTTACTATGCGCGGTGACAGATGCTTCCACAGGGAGCGATTCGCTGACGATAACCCAGAATGGAAGTGGCTGTGTCCCGTGCAGTGAGTCAGTCATTCTTCAGAAGAGATGGGAAGGCTGTTGTCACATAAGGGCCGAAAAGCTCTGCACAGGCTAGAGGAAGGCTAGAAAGGCAGGTAGCACCGTAGTGTTATTAGGAAGAGAGCTTTGACCCCACCAGCCCTCACCCTGAGAGCTGCCAGGCTAGACTGCAGTCCGTGGAATTCAGTGCCTTTCTGATCAGGTTTTGCTCTTTCTCTTGTCCCTTCATGTGAAAGGACGGTGTCTGGTGAGGCACAGGACAGCCGAACTTGGTTCAAACTGTGTCTTTGCAAATATTTCATATCATTCAAATTCTCCCAAATGCAGGATCATGTGAAAGATGCTGGGTGTGCTTTTGCCTGGTTGGATTTGCTTCTATCTGGTCCTTTATGTGAGGAAGAGAGACCTTAATAATGTGGGAGGGGTCAGAGGGGGTAAAAAGCTCCTGGAAGGTGGGCACTGTCTCTGGCATCCCTGCCCCTCCCCCACCCCTTGCCTCCGCTCTCTACTGGGTGGTCTGAGTTCCAGGGGGAGGGACTTGGGCACCCAATCCAGGCCCACCTCTCCAGGTGTGAGTCACCGGCCTCTGGGAGGAAAAACAACCACAGCGCACACTCTAGGTCCTCATTAGCAGAGTGATTTATGAAGAACTAATGAAGGCTCTCCGCTCCCAGGCAGCCGTTATTCCAAAACACATTTATCCACGGCGTGTAGCTCCGTGAGGCTTACCACCCGCTCTTGCACGCTCGTCCTGTGCGTGCAGTTCTGTGAGCAGTGGGCAGGTGTGGGATTTGATGGAGGGAGGCCAGTCTCTGTTGGCAGGAGGAGGGCGTTGGTTTCAAGTACATGAAGGTGTGGTCAATAGCGCGTGGGGCAGTGGGCTCTGGGCATCCCCAGCCACCACGGTTACTAAACGAAGATGCCCTCTCCCCCTGCAGGTGCTGTTTGGATATTCTAAGGTTCTGGATGTTTTAGCCCCAAATGTGGGTGTGTGAAAACCATATGCAAGGAGATCCTATACATGAGAATCGTGATAAGGACTTAATGTTTTATTTGTTATAATGAAAGGTACATTTTTGAGATAATTGCAGATTCACATGCAATTAGTCATAAGAAATAACACAAAGAGATCCATCTCTTGTACCGTTTACCTCGCGCCCCCAGAGGCCACACCTCGCAAGAAGATGTCACACTATCACAGTGGGAACCTCCTTAGAAGACGAGGAGAGCCCCTGAGACAGCCGGACCGCAGAAGGGGAGGCTCTGGGGACCCGTGTGCTGTGTCCCGTGATGGGAGTGTGTACAGCTAGGAGCCCCAAGGGCGTGGGGATGCGTCGGGGCTCCCTGGCTGGAGGTGACAGGTGTTGACACACATTCTAGATGCCCACCTCTCGGATCTCCTGGGTTCCTGGGTGGCAACACTCTTCCTCTGTTTATTTTTTTTTAAGTTTGCTAATTTTGGAGTAAAAATGTCTATGGCACTGAGTGACCTAAAACCAAGAGATATTCTAAGTGTGCTCTCTACATGGGAGCCGCCGCTGTTTTTCTTATGAAATTCCAAGAAGGGAATGAGGTTTGCCAAGGATCCTGGCAAGACAGGCCGGCCTTTGAGCCAACCACAGGCACGGAGGTCAGAACCCCATCGTCTGCGGGGTAGCTGGTGGCGTAGCAGGACACGGGGAAGGAGACCATCGAGTGGGGACAGGCAATGGCAAGATGTCCCTGGCTGGCCTTGTGCATTCTGAGGCACTAGGGAGCCATTGCACATTCTGGAGCAGGGGCTGACATAACAAAAGCCGCCCCTGCCATGGAAGACAGGCTGGACTGCAGGGGGTGAGCGGGAAGGCACAGGGGAGAGGCATGGGTACGGGACCCGGGCACAGCCTGGGGTCCCCCCAGCCCCCTGCGGCCCAAGCAGCACTGTGGCGTTGGATGAGTCTACCTCTGGGCCGCCAGGATGGAAAGGGACTGGTTGATCTTGACCATGGCGATAATGAGGAGGCCGCCGGTCAGCAGGGAGGTAGGCCAGAAGAGAGAGAAGAGCAGGGTCTGTGGCCCGTAGAGGCGCCGGTACAGGACACTGGTCTCATTCTCCTGGGGCGTGGAGAAGCAGTAGAAAACCCGGTGCTGGTGGAATTTGTCTCTGACTTTCTGCACGTCAGCCCGGGCCGCCTGGTAGTTGTCCAGGCCACCTGGGATGTAGGAGCACTGTGGGGAGAAGCAAGAGCCCCCATGGGGGTGATGCCCCTGTGTCCTGGGGCACAGAGCTGAGTGGCTGGCGTGGAGTCAGGGGCAAGGCCAGCTTCAGAGCCAGGCCCCTGTGGGGGTCAGAACCCTGTCCAAAGCTTAGTGGACAGCTCCCTGCAGGGTTCCAGGGGGTGTCTTCAGGGTGTCATTTGTGAGCATGGTGGCCCTGGAGCAGCTCAGGGGACACACTTCACCCTGGAGGCAGGGGTCCCAGCTGGAATCCTGGCTCTGCTGTCATGAGCTGCAGAACCTTAGGCCAATTGCTTATTTTTCTGAGCCTTGATGGCTTCCTCTCTTAAATGAGGGGACAGCCGTATCTTTTCCAAAGGATATTATGGAAGAAGGACTTGAAGCTGAACTCTCTAAGGAGACCAGTGAGTGACACTGATGGGTCTCTGGATTTGGATTCAGGGCAAAGGTCCCATGTTCAGTTACCTGCAGGGCCCGTTCAGATAACCTCCCCACATAAAGTGGATGAGAGAATAAGATGACAGGTGCCAAGTGGCACATGGTGCCAGGGAGACTCATCAGGACAGCTGTCTGTCCCCCTGGATAATGGACACCAGGAGGTACAGAAGGCCTACGGCAGCCAGGCCTCTGACATCTCACGAGAAGCAGAAACACCCGATGTTAATGCGAAGGCTCGTGTTTTTAAAATACTGGTCCAACTTCAAATTGGAAACCCTTTGCCGTCT
The DNA here is from genome assembly GCA_004027555.1 of Craseonycteris thonglongyai. Classification (NCBI taxonomy): domain Eukaryota; kingdom Metazoa; phylum Chordata; class Mammalia; order Chiroptera; family Craseonycteridae; genus Craseonycteris; species Craseonycteris thonglongyai. The sequence goes on along the minus strand of PVKE010027698.1, from coordinate 16,637 downwards.
AACCCTACGGGAGCCAAACAAAAGACCCTGGCAAGCTGACATTAGGCATGAGGATTCAAAGGGGAGGGAGAGCACATCTGAAAGAGCTCTGTGCACACAGAACACGGTGCACCTGTCTTCCTGACAGTGAGGGTGCCCGTCGGAACCTCTGGCCTGGCCAGCCCAGTGGGAGCACTCCACAGCACCAGCACAAAGCCGTGCCCCCGGTTCTAGCTCCGTTCCGTGCCGAGACGTCTGAAGGCCGCTTACGTGAGCCTCTGGAAGGTGTTCTGCAAGTGCGGTCGGCCTTCACACCCTTAGCAGACCACCTGGAGGCTGGCCCTCTGAATCACTGAGAGTGGGGCCCCGCAATCGGGTGATTCCTTCAGATCCAAAAGCGTGAGACCCCTGGACTAGACCAATCGTGTCCAAGATGCAAATGTGCAGCCATGTTGAGCCAGCTCCTCCCCAGGCCTCTTACTCCCCGGATTTAAATGAGGCCCCACCCCCAAAGCTGCCTATCCTCACAACGCTTAGTCCAGCAGAACCAAGTGTGGTTCTACCACAGTTCTGACCGCCTGAAAGGTAGGGGAGTTGCATCCAGAAGTAGGTCACCAGCCAGCCAGGGAGCAGCTCGGGCTGGGGAGAAGCTGGCTGCTGAGTAATCTGACATCAGAGTAGCAAGTGGATTCAGAATCCTGCACTGAGAGGGCCTAGCCCAAGTATCCCCAAGGCCTCTGATTCTGACCTTGGGTAACCTAACCCACTGAGCAATGGTATGATTATGGGGCCAGGCAGTTCCAAATGGTGTGACCATGGCAAGTGCATAAGTTCTCTGAGCCTTACAAAATGGGTTTGCTAGGGTACCTGCCTAGTTGCATTGTTGTGAGGATGAGCATAAAACCCAGCACATAGTAAATGCTCAATAAACGGGAAATACTGTTAATAATCATGATAATAATGTCGGGACTTAACTATGAAATGGCAGCCCTAGGTCTTTCTTTCCCTTCTTAAGCAGGGGCCTTTCACATGACACCCAGTTGGTCTGGGGCACAGGCTTCCTGCACCCCTGAGCTGAACAAAGGGAGAGGGGCAGCTGGCTGCATAGCAGAAACCTAGAGGTATGCCCGCTGTCCCACCCCAAGGCAGCCCACCATTAGCCCTGCTCCTGGGATGCCTGGGTGATGGGAGAGAAGGTCAGACAGCCGGCGGCTGCCCACCAGCGCTGTCTTTCTGGGGCCAGACAGAGCTGTGTCTCCCATGATGTGACTGCTCCTCTCAGGACGATCTAGCCACTCGCTCCCCTGAGCTGGTAACCTCAGAATAAGAGGTGGCCTGTTCCCGATCCCTGTCACAGCAGTGAGCACTCCGCTTGTCTTTGAAAACGTGCTTCTCGCTCCTTGGGATAAATCAGGGGCCACTGGAGGCCAAAAGAGGCCGGAGCACCCCTCCCTGTGGCAGGGCTGACTCAGGCGAGAGAAGACAGAACAGGCCTGGCTGCCTGGCACTGTCCAGCGCCCCTTGTCCATGACCCCCGTCCCCCCCATTGTCCCCCAGGAAACCTGCCTGTTCCCAAGCAATCAACCACCAGATTCTGACATCATGTCCATCCCACTTCTGGGCCAGCCTCTGTCCCGCCTGTTTCTCCCTGTTACTCTGCCTGGCACCGCTCTTGCTCACCTTGGTATCATTTCACCTATGAGCTCTCTCCTCTTGAGCCCAAAGCCCCTCCCATAGGACGTGCTCAATGACTGTTGAATGAATGAGTGGGTGAATGAGTGAGTGGATATAAGCCAACTTGTATTTCCTTTAGGAAGAGCTACAAAGGTGGACCTGGGGGCTGAGGGGGCTTGTTGGAAGGCAGTGATGGGGAAATCTCCCATGCACTAGCTTTTCTCCAGCCTTGGACCCCAAGTTTCCCCTCTGTGGGCTCAGCTCTGGGCCTGGCTTCTCATTTCACTCACTTTCTAGAATGAGGTAGTAACACTAACAACTGCTTCTTTGTGAGTACTGTACATGCTTCCCAACCAATGTAGAGCTTGGCACATTGTATGCTGTCTCTGACTTTGTAACAGCCCTTTGGGAAAGGTGGAAACTGAGGCACAGAGAGGCTAAGCAAGCTACCCCTGGTCACACAGCCTGTGAATGGCAACGCAGAGGTTCAAACCCAGGTCTGTCTGACTCTAGCACAGAAGAGCTAGGTCTGACTGGACCTCATACCAGCTGAGGTACCCAGCCAAGTAAGTTCATCTTTCTTAGCCTCTGCTCTCCAGAGAGGAGCTGGGAAGTCATTTAGGGACAGGCCCATATACCTGCCAGGAGTTAAGGAACATGTACCCCCCAGTCAGTACCTGCTGGTTCTGGTCCCGAGTGTCCTCTGTGTGGTACAGCACAGCCCACTGACCCACTGTGGACACATTGACCCACAGGCATGGGTACTGGGGTACCTTCTTGCCTTCCAGCTTTTCCTCGTTCCTGATGTTGGTCTCAATCAGGTGGCATGTGGATTTCTGGGTCCATATGCTGGGGAAGCCAAACACACACACATGTGAGAGCCAGGATGGCCCAGAGCAGCCCATTTGAACCCCTTTTAGAGAGACGCAGGACTGTGGCCCCTTCTTACCATAAGCATCCAGCACTAAAGGAGCGTGATCCCAGAGTCTGTGGGCCCCAGGAGGCAGGCACAGAGTCAGAATACCCACGCTGGCTGAAAATCCTCTCCATTAGATGTTCCCACCCTGGTTGCTCACCCAACACCCTTAGGAAGACCCCCATGTCCTAAGTTACGCCCCAGACCAGGGGAATAAGCAATATTAAGGTGGGCTAGGCCCAGGCCTGGTTTTAAGAAGCTCTGCAGTGATTCTGAGGAGCAGCCAGGCCCAAGACCCCATACCCACAGCACCTTCATCTTGCAGAGGATAGAAGAGAAGCTCAGAAAGGTCGAGCAACTTTTCCGAGACCACACAGGACCTGAAGCCAGGTCTAGGGGGCTTTGCAATCAGTGCCCTTTCCCCTAAAATGTGTAGAAGAAAGGGGGGCCTGGAACTGTGCCAGGGTGAGAACGATGGTGGGGGTGGGCTTCGCATGGGGGAGGTGACATGTGGGAGGCGCACAGCTGTCCTGAGTGCGGCCTCACTCGGGTAAGTGTCCAGCCTGGAAGGGCTTTAGTGCTGTGAACAGTGAGGAAGGAGCAGGCCTAGGAAAGGCTCCCAGACTCATCAACACACCAGCAGCGAATCTATTGTGCCTCACCCCCTGTTTATCAGGCCCAGGGGCCTGGCAGCCGCTGGACCGTGCCCAGGGGCAAAGATCTGAGACTTATCCTAAGAATAGGCTGAGAGAACTGAGTGTGTTCATTCCAAACGGAACACAGATCAGGGACTTCACAGTGTTTCCTCTAAAAACTGAAGTGGTTGACATGTCAAGAAACCAGGGGCATGGAACATTCTCTGAGATCCCAGGGCAGAGCTCCATCGGGAGCTCAATGTGGACTCTGCCTACTGATCAGAAAGCAGGTGTGCGTGGTGAGGTAGCGAGCTCCCCGTCACTTGAGATATTCAACAGAAGGCTAGCTGCCCGCTGGCAGAGAGGTTTCAGAGAGTCAAACTGTGCAGGTGAGCTACAAATTCTGACTGATTCCTCCTGGGATGAAACTCACACTGATCTTTTGGAGTTTCTTGTGTAAACAGCCTGCTGCATCTGTTACCCACAAGTCCCAGAATCCCCAGCACCATCTGGTCTACCCTCTCTGTACTTGAACCCTTGACCCTAAGAATGAGGATGGTCCAGATCTTCCTGCCTGGTGTGAGGGTCAAGGCGAGGGGTGGGAACAAGCTGGGGTTCCTCACAGACCACATCCCCTTCAAGGAGGACAGGAGGTAGGGGTTCGGTACCTTTTTTGGTAGAGGGGCAGCATTGTTGTGCCCAGGATGTAGTACGCGATGACAGCACACACCACCATGGCCACGCCCAGGCAAAGGGCTCGAGTCTCTCCCCGCTTCTGGGCCATCACCAGCTTCTTCCCCATGTCCACCAGGGACAGAGGTCATTTCTAAGGCCACAGACGTACACAGACGCGAGATCAGCACCGATGACAAGTAATCCGCACAAGGGGAGCAGGGGAGAGGAGCTTTCTGCAGAGGGCTTTTTTGACACTATTGTAAGCCTCCCACCAGCCCTGAGAGGCAAGTGTTCTCATACCCATCCTACAAATAAAGGCCCTGTGGCCCAGAGAGGTAAAGTGACTTGGCCAAGGTCCTCCTGTGTGTGATAGGTTCAATAATGGCTCCCAAGATGCCCATATTTGCAACCCTGGAATCCGTGACTGTTACTCTCTTTACATGGCTAAGACTTTAAATCAAGGATCTTGAGATGGGGAAATTATCCTGGCTTTTCCATGTCAACCCTAAATTCTTAGAAGGAGGAGGCAAGTGGAAATCAGACACGGAAGAGGTATAGGTAACGTGACCAGGGAGACAGAGGGTAGTGATGCCACCACATGCCAGGGAGTATGAGCAGCGCCACGCGGCCCGGCCAGAGGAGGCCAGGAACGTGGATTGTCCCCAACAGCCTCTGGGGTACGTGCAGCCCTGCCAGCACCTTGCTGATCAGGGGCTTCTGGCCTCCAGACCTGTGTGCAAGTAGATGTCTGTGGTTTGGGGCCACCAAGTGTGTGGCAATTTGCTACAACAGCAATAGGAAACTCACAGAGGAGAGGAACCAGTTCAGCAAGCAGCACATCTGTGGCCGAACCTCTGCGCACTTTCTCCTAAGACCCACGTCTCAAAAACACCCAGAGTGTCTCACAGTCCCACCGCAGGGCCGGCTGGGCCCAGGACAGCATGCAGAGCACCCCAGAAGGCAGCCACGGGCATCAGGGTGGCAGGAGATTTCCTTCCGCCATCAGGATCCTGTAAGGGCCACCTCCCACTTCAAGCGAGGGCACAGGCATTAGGTGGCCATTATAGAGGCTTGAGCCACTCCGGCCAAAGCAGAAGGGATGGAAAGAGCTGGTTCCTTTCCCACCTTCTTCTATCAGAAACCCCTCATTTTTCTTCTGAGGATCGACCTCACCCCAGTGCGACCTGTATGCCACCTCAGGCCACATAGCTGCCCAGCTTCTGTCCCTGGTGTGGGTTTCCCGTCTGATCTGTGAGCTGCCCCACCGCCTCTCAGTGAATGTCCTCGTTGTTTTTGTTTGTTTAAAGTAACCAGTTTGTTTCTACCAAGGATACCAGGGTCACAGGGCCCCTTCTCTACAGTCCCTTGTTTTAGGAAACATTTTAGCCAGATTTCTGGAAGAACTCCCATTTTCCCTGCCAGGTCCCTAAAGTGATAAACCTATTATTTTTATAAAGTAGTGGAATGCCCAGGGATTTGGTCCAGAGGGATTTTCAGCACAGGGCTGTATTTTCTTACTCAGGCTTCTCTCCTAAGAACTGACTGTCTCAACCATCCGATTAGAGACGCTGAATCCCCTCACCTCCAGCCCTGGTGTCCCCCCCTCTTCTACTGTCCCCCCCTCTTCTACTGTCCTAACCAGGAGAACCCAGAGTCAGGTACCGAGGATACAACCCTGTCACTCCCTCCAAGATGACTGACAGGGATGACCCCCAAGGACAACTTTTCTTCCCTCACCTGGGGCACTGAGAAATGGGGTTCCCCCCCTCTGCTAGCACAGACATTACAATGTCACCAGGAGGTGACATTTTCCTGGCCTGGTCTCTGGGCTGCAGTCCTCTGGCTGCCCTGGAAGCTGGTACCTGAGAACCAGGGCACTGACCTCCCCCTGCCCAGCAGGCCACCAGACCATAGCCAGCCCCCGTGACACCACCATCAGTCACTTGGGAACCCAGAAACCCGATGCACAGCCCCTTGAGCAAGGGAGCTCCCACCACCCGCCTTCCTCCCCAGGATCCCCTCCTCCAGCCCTGGTCCTTGGAGAAACCACTTCCCAAGTGCTCTGGGCACAGTACTCACAGTCTCCCCAGCACCCCGGAGTCTTCAGCAGGCGGGTACTTTCTAGCTACCCGGCCCCCACCCCCCACCCAAAAAGAGGCCGCCTGAGCTCCGGCAGGAAGCTTGGGCTCCCAGCCCGCCTCTGTCTCCCGGGAAGCGGCCTTTGGTCTCCATCTGGGACGAGCCTCCATGCCCAAACATGGTCAAGTGTGAGCACAGCCCCACGACGCAGACTTGAGAGCAGGTATCCAGCCCCCAGGAAGGAAGCCGGCAGCTGTGACCCAGGCCCCTGCACCTGCATTTCCCAGAGTCTCCGGGGAAACAAGTTTCAAACAACAACAGACCGCAAAACTGAGAGGCCACCGGGAACGGCCAGCCCACTGTCTTTGGAACCATTTCCTCTTCCCTCGTCTCTCTGGGCTGGCAGAGATGGCAGGAATGGGAAAAGATTTTCCTCTTGTTGACATGGGAGTGGGAGGAGGAGTTGAAGCTCTAAGGGGTTGAGCTCATCAGCCACTGGGGTTGGGGGAGCAGCCAAGCCCTCCTGCCTTTGGCACTTGCATGCTGTGTGACCCTGGGAAAGTCACAGCACCTCTCTGAGCCCCAGTTTTCTCATCCGTGCTACTGGGATTTTTAAAACTTACTTTGTTCAGGGTAGTGATGAGGGTTAGCTCCATAGTGTCACCAGCCAGAGGCCCAGGGGTGGCTCAGCCTGGCGGCCTCCCAGGGACTATCAAAACTTGGCTTGGTTGCAACTGCAAGGTTCAGGGATTGAATCCCAGCCCCAGCCCATGTAAACCCACATGCTGAACTGGTACACGACTGGTAACCACCAGGATGGCAGCAAGGGTTCTCGCCTCCCATGAGGGAGGCCCCCAGTTCAGTTCTGCCCTGTGCAATTCCACATCCACCCGTGTGGAACAAAACCATGTCGAAAACTGATGATGTACAACTATGGAGACTGCTCTGGGCCCTCCCCCTTCTCTCTGTCTCTCTGTCTCCTTCTCTCAAACAATAATAAAAAAATAAAATAAAAAACTTGGCATCACTGCAGAGATATGTACCTATTGATAAGACAAGTGAGTGTCTGCATTTGTTAGCAAAAATGCGCTTCTAAATCTTTCCCTTTCCTCATTTGTGACGTGGTCGTTGTAAGGATTAAAATCAGTGACAAAAGCAAACCCCATAGTTTGAACCCTTCTAGGTCACCCCTCACTTGTTCCTGTGAGGAGGTGAAGAAGCTGGTCTGAGTCTTGGGGGCCTTCCGATCCATCGTCACCCTGCTTTAAGCCTGGGATCCAGATTAAAAGCTGGACCTTCTAGGGAGTGTCTGCCAAGTCTGGTCTTGCTCTAAGACATAAAAAGTCACCTCTGTTATATAGTCATCTGCCACCTGAGGCCCTAGAGGTCACCCTGAGTATCCTCTGCCCCAGGAGGTGGGTGCGATCGGGCCATGCCTGCTGAATGAATTCTGCCGCCTCCCTCACTCCTGCCTTGACACCCCCGAAGCAGCCCACCCGTGGCCATGAGATGAGAAGCGTTTGGGCCTCCTGACACACTCTCCAGCAGTGAGCCCCTCCCCGACCCCGTTACCACTTGAATCATATTAACAGGAGACTAAGTCCTGTGTTCCATGAACATCATAGCAAAAGGGGGCTCTCTTAAGGCCTTCGACCTCACAGGTGGATTGACAATGGGGGACACAAGGCCTGGAATGAACCCCACCCCACCCCCAGGAGGAGGGGCTTTCCAAGGATGGTCCTTGGTCCATTCAGGAGCCAGAAGAGTTCTCCTGGGGCCCAGGAACGAATGTGGAAATGCCAGGCCTTCCGGCTCCCTGGGGACAGAGGCACAGAGCTCAAGCCACTTTTAAGAAGGACCAAAGGGCTACTTCTCGTAATCATCCAAATGAGTTACGAAGTTTCCACATTTGGAGTTTATAAGCAAACATTCGCATTCTTGCCAAGGGGCTCTTCCTCTTGGGAGATGAGAGCGGACAAGGAAGGGGGGCCGTGAGCTCTCGCGCTGCCGGGAGGTGAGCCCCAACCAAGCCCGCTGACAAGCCCTGCTGCAGAGGGTGTGTGGAGAGAAGCCGGCGGCCCCGGCTGGCTGTGGGGTTGCCTGTGACCGGTGTGGGGAGGTGGAGGGCAAGGACATAATGATGCTACAATAAAGATGGGTGTTTGGCATGAGAGTTCACATAGTACCTTTCCCAACTGCGATCTCCCCACAACCCTGTCACATCAGAAGCACGGCTCTCTCCCATTAACTCATTCAGGTCAAGATTTTCCTACCCATTTTAGAGAGGGGGTCACTGAGGCTCAGAGAGGTTAAATGAATTGCCCAAGGCAACTTACTTTGCCTCTCTGAGCCTGGGTTGGTCCATCTCTAGAATGGAGATAATTATACCGAGATCATCAGTGTTTTTCAAGGAATAAGAGGTCGTCTCAGCTGCCTGACACAGAGCATGGAAGATTGTATTTTCCGAAGAGGGTCACAGCAACACACAGCCCATCCCACGTGTGCTGCTTTCCACAGGACAGCAGGCCTCCTCCCTCGAGAGCTGGCATCTGTGCCTTCTCGCCTTCACCCTGGGCAGAGCCTGTAACGGCCTTGCAGATAGAATGTAGTGGAAGCGACCCTGCCGTGTCCAAGGCTAAGTCAGAAGCAGCGATAACAACTTTCTTTCCCGGCTCTCTCTCCCTGGACACTTCCCACGGAGCTGGCCTCCGCACTGTCAGGAGGCCAAGAGGCCACAGGTAGGGGTTCCAGCCGATGGCCCCAGCTCAGTGATCAGCCCACAACCCGTATCTCCCACCAGACACATGAGTGAAGGAGTCTGAAGATGATTCCAGCCCCTAACCTTCAAGTCCCCCAACCAAGGCCTCAGATGTCATGGAGCAGAGACCAGCCACCCCTCTGTGCTCCTTCCCAGATCCACGCACATGCACACGCACACGCACATGCAAGTACATGCATGGACATCCCTCTCGGCAATGTCACAGAGGCCTTCCCCTTTCTGTTGGTGGCCCAAGGTCAGGCCCTTGGCAGGCAGTGTGGTGGATCCTGGAAGTAAACTGTGCATGCTGACCCCATAGCCCATCCCTGTCCCCACCCATGACTCCCCTGGACCCAGTTTTTGAGGAAACCAGCATTCCTTTATGCCATCTGCTTCAGCTGCTCAACAAACCTCCTCTTTTCTGGATGACGCATCCACTCATTTATGTAAAACCTTTTGAATCAATATCTATTCTCTGCCGCCGACGGGGATAATAAGTTTCATAAATCAAACTGGCAACCATGTCCTGAGCCCTGCTGAGGGCGTGTCACTGGCTGACTGACGCCGGCAATGGTGTGGGTGGCCCTCAGCCATTCCCGCAGATGCGTTTGAGGACCTACTCTGTGGAGCTTCTGACTATGTCACTGTGTGGGGCAGGCATGGCCTGCTCCCTGTGGGAAGAGAGGAGGGATTTTTAAAATCATAGAAAGGCACAATGGAAAAAATAAAGACATATGTAAGAAAGAGAGAGTACTAAAGGGCAGAGGAAATCACAACGAAGGGTTGTTCAATAGAGTTCAATGGAGTATAAAAACAGGACAATTCAATGTCAGCATTCAGACTACATGGCAGACGGGACTTGACCATGACCGGGTGGCTTCCTGCGAAGATGAGGATCCCTGGCTCCTTTCTCCTCCCTCTCTTTCAGCCACGTTTCCCCTTACCTCGTTTGTCTTCCTCCGCGACAAGGGAGTTTAGCCTGCCATATTGCTACCATAATTGCAAGCAGCTTGAACCTCTCCTTGAAACCAGGAAGAGCATAAATAAATTAAGAGCACTGCCGTCTGTCTGTGCGGTAAGGTCGTTCTTCGATGCCTTTTCCTTACTGCAAAATCACCCAAGCTCCCCATGGAGACACGGGCGGTAGACAGTTGCAGGAAGGCATAAGGCACTGCGGTCACCCCACAGCTTAGAGGAAGTCGCTGATTAGGGGAGGGGCATGTGTCCTTCTAGACACTCCTAGAAGGATGGGTGCACGCTCTCTGTTCCCACCTGCCAGGGAGCTCTCGCCTTCTGGGGGACTCAGGCCTGGGGTCCTCCCCTCACCACTGTCTCTGGCCAGGTCAGCGCCCTGATGGGACATGCAGCCTCTTCCACAGCATGTCCTCTCTCTGCTGTTTCGCATTTACACACGTACCCGCTCAATTTACAGGTCCCCCCACAAGAGGGTAAGCTCCCTGAGATGGGGCACAAGAACTGTTTCCTCTCTGTCACATCTCTAGCACCTGAGGAAGACAGCAGGAAGCTTGGCTTTTACTGTTGTTTATTGTTTGGTTTGGGGGGAAAAAAAAAATCTCTTGCTTTACAAAAATTTTTTTACTGCCTTAATCATTTTTAAGTGTACAGTTCAGTCGCATTCATTATAGTCACACTACTGTACAACAGCCCTCCAGAACGCTTTTGTCTTGCAGAGCCGAAGTCCCGTCTCCGTTAAACAACGCCCCCTTCGCCTCTCAGCCCCACGCAACCTTCATTCTACTTTCTGTGCCTGGGAGTCTGACTCCATTGGACACCTCGTGTAAATGGAATCAAATGGTAGTCGTTCTTTTGCATCTAGCCTAGTTCATTTGGCTTCATGTCTTTAAGGTTCATTCATGTTTGTAGCAAAGGCCCAGAATGCAAGCTCTTGCTTTTTAAGGTAAGAGAGTATTGTGATCATTTTGCCATGCCATAAAACATTTTTAAAAGGTTGTACAGTATACCATTATGTGAGTAAACTGTAATATATTTAACTGAAGCTGTGTTGTTGGCTGTTTGCAATGGTGTTTGTTTGCTTGCTTAGTGGAACTCAGAGTCATCCTCTCCTGGTCAGCTGACCTTCTTCACCCCCACCCTCACCCTCACTTGCACCCAATATCATTTTTCATGAACTGACAGGTATGGGAGAGATTGGATGTATAAGGATGCAATTTGGGGACCAGATTCCGTGGATAGAGATGAAAGAGCCATTGACATGTTAGACTAAGGTGACCAACTTTTTTCCAATGAAAAGGAGGACATAAATAAATTAAAGAAACAAATATTGCAAATAAAAAAATGTATGCTTTGCAACAATAACTAAACAGAAAGCATTATAATATAATAAATATATAACGCAGGCATATTATGATTAATTATTATTTAAATATAAATATTTTTCGATTGACTGAATATTTTTTGTTAATGTGTCATTTTCTAACAAAATATTATAAATATCCATACAAGAACTATTTTTCATATTGAATTTCACAGCAAGTGCTGTAGCTAGAGTATCAACATTCAGTCTTGATTTCTCAGTTGTCCAAAACTCATTAGCAATTGAAAATAGCCTTTCAACTGCTGTGTTAGTGCCAGGGCAGCACCATGTAAATTGGACTAGAAGTACATTTTCATACAGTATTTGTGCATTTTTGAAATCGTTGAATATTTCCACCCATCATTTATCAACTTCAACATGTTCATTTTCCCACTCGACCAATTTTTCAGAATTTAAATAAATATTCCATTTTCTAATTTCTTCAAATAGACAATTGTCGTCTATTTTAATGTCTGGTAGTTCTGTGGCTAAAAACTGAACACAAGTCGAAAAGGAGGACATCTAGGAGGACACTTTTCGAGGGAGGACAGAACTTCCAAAAGGAGGACGGTTGGTCACCTTATGTTAGATGGCAGCAGGCTTCAAATTTTGAAAGCAGGCTACCCATGCCTGCTTTGAGCCTTGGAGAGAGAGACAGAGACCCAGAGAGAGAACCAGAGGGGGATGGAGGCTGAGGGAACTTCATTCACGTGGTAAATAGCTTGTGGACTCAGAACGAAAGCAGTGCCGTGTGGGGCCCAGATGACAAGGTGGTTCTCTCCACCTCTGCTTAACCTGCTCAGTGACGCTGTGGCCCTGGGAGGGGGAGGGGGGCACCCTAGAAAGGAAGGCTGCACCATCACATTAGGCAGCTGCAGCACAGGTGGTGGCCTGACACTCTGGCTCAGTGAGGGTCCCACAGGAAGGGCAGGCCCGGAGAACTGCAGCTAGTTCCGACCGGCTCCCAGAGAGCCCCTGCCAGCCCGTCATTAACCCACTGGCAGCCAGAAATCAGGCACCACAGCAGTCTACAAGCACCCACTTGTGTGCCCTGGGTGCTGGTGACGCAGGGCTCAGGAATGAAGGACATGAGCTTTGTCCAGTTCTGCACATCTGAGCCATCCAACATGGCCACCCCTCTCAGCCGATGGCTCCTGGGTGCTAGAAACGTGGCTCGGGTGAGTGGATACCCCCAGTTTTCATTTTTAACTCATTTATATTGAAGCAGTCGTGGTGCCTCATGGCTGCCTTGTTGGACAGAGAGCTCCAGGACTGTGGCAGCTGACCACGCGTCTGCCCAGCGGTGCCTTTCTGTTGGTTACATACAGCCTCTCTCAAGCAGGGCCCAGGAGTCTCTACCAACACCCTGTGCACGTCAGCCTGAGGAGGGACTCAGAATGGCCTTCCAGAAGCTTCTCACCAGGCCTCAGCCAGGGTCTCGCTCTGAGCCAGGACCCCGGAAGGCAGCCAGCCCTACCTGAGGCTGGTCCTGGGGCTGCCTCCTGCAGACTTTTCAAAAGAGGCACCGCAGAGAGGCTTGTTAATCCCTTTTGTTACACACTACTGAAAATGCTGTCTATCTTCCATAACAATAACATTGTGCCTGCAAAGCTCAAACACTACATTTACTCTCAGGGCCAATACTGTCGGAAGCTGCACTAGAGCCTTCCCTGGGAGTTAACAGTATAGACTTGACCTGGGCCTGGTCTCGGGGGACGGATCTCCCAGAAAATCCTGTCTCTGAGGCGGGAACTGTAGAGGCATTCAGAGCTGGTGTTTTTAAAGTCATTATTCCTTGAGAGTTTCCTTCATAGCCACCGTGCTAGTCCCTGTACATACCTCACTGCAGTCATTTCTCGGGGCCGCTGTAACAAGTTACCCCACACTGGGCAGCTCACATATTTCTTCTCTCCCTGTTCTGGGGGCCAGAAATCCAAAACCAATATGTCAGCAGGGCCACGTTCCCTGCAAAGGCTCTAGGGGAGGGTCCTTCCTGCCTCTTCCGCTCTCAGTGGCCCCGATATTCCTTGGCTAGTGGCTGCCTTGCTCTAACCTCTGCCTCTGTTGTCACGTGGCTCCTCCTCCTATAAAGACGGTTGTCATTAGACTTGGGATCCACCCAAGTAACCCAGGGTAATCTCAAGATCCTGAACTTGCAACTGGGACAACCCTTTTCCTCATAAGGCCACATTCACAGCGTCCAGGGATTTGGACATGGACATATATTGGGGGGAATTGGAGGCACCGTTCAAGCCGCTACACTCACTAAATCTTGAGCTGCAGCAGCTCAAGACTTTAACGGCTTTACCCAATACCAGTGCACTTCTTGCTCTTGAAAAGCCCAGGGTGTGTGCTCCCAAAAGGGGGGCTCTCCCCCAAGTGGTTGCTAGGGGAATCAGGTGCCTTCCTTCTTGTGATGCCACTGTCTTCCAGCCTTGGGGTCACCCCAGAGTTATCCAGTCTGTCGACGGCAGGGAGAAAGTGAAGGCAGAGAGAGAGAATGTGAATGATCAGGTGCCTGACATTTAAACACCGTGGCCTAGCCCTAGAAGTAACAGGTAGACATCCTTGTGTTCCATTTGTGAGGACTAGTCACATAGTCCCACCCAGCTGCAAGGGAGCCTGGGAAATGTAGTTCTGGATGAGAAGTTGCTTCTCAGCATGAACACACCGAACTTCGGGCTATGGAGGCCACTGAGCTCTGTTGGTCAACTGGCAGCGGCTGCCATCATCCATTCATGTATTCCTCATTCATAGACTTCTCTCTTTCATTTACTAGTTTTCCTCCAGAAGAAGAATGTGAAGCTCAGAAAAGCTGTGAGAATTCAAGGAGGACCCAGAAAGCATCTAGAACAGTGCCTGAGGCACAGTGAGTGCTCGAAGGCATGGAGCACCTGAAAGGCCAGCATTGTTATAAGACTGTGTTGCTTGCTGATGGCCCCATTTGAATCCACAGTATTATCCAGTTTTATAATTTTTATTCTAAGCTCCAGTGTAACCATCAGAAGCCCACAAAAGCCATCGGAGGGCCCCTCAGGCCCCCACACCCCTGCCAGTCATTCTGCCTCATCAGTCTGCCCCAGGCAGGTCCCCGATGACTATTTTTTTGAAGTGGGGCACACATGAGACAGGGACACCTGTGTGTCCTTCCTACACCCTGAAACGAAACAGGAAAGCTAGCTTTCTTATTTTTTTTTTTTTTTTTTTTTTTTTTTTTTTTTTTTTTTTTTTTAAGCTCATTTTCTGTGCTGGACCAATTACAAGAAAGGCATTTTAATAGACCCTGTGGCGAGGGAGCTGAAGTTGTCTCCCTAGGCTGAGCGCTGAGCCCAGTGGCCAGGGCGGGATTAATAGGGTTACTATAAATGCAAACAGGGGCCTGCATCTCTGTAGGCACAGTGCTCTGGTTTGGGAGGAAGGGAGTGAATGAAGTTATAATGGGGAAATCTACAGCACTCAAATCAGGATAAAAAGACAGACCTCAGTGGAGGCTGAATGAATCAGAGTAAATCCGGCAGAGCAAGCTTGAGGTTGGCTCAGCACAGCTGCACGAAGATGCTGGGGAGGGTCATGAACCAAGGCCCAGGTGGGTGCGTCGGCACTCCTGAGTCAGGCTGCATCACTGTAAGCCATGGGGCTTTTCAGCAGTGCTTTTCCTGGGATGACAGACAGTTACATTTATCGGACTTTCTCTTAACGCAAATGTGCATGGCCAGCCTCCCACGGAACGTTCATTAAGCATCTTCTATGTCCCAGGTCTCCACAGGTTGGCGATGCAGAGGGGAACAGGCTGTCTGTGGGCTGCTCTCAGGAGCACTCAGACACACTGGAGGGGAGATGATGCTAACAAACTCATTGGGGTTTCTCGTGGGCCCACATGGTGCTGTGCTATTTGCTCATTGTCACTCTGGTCCTGTAGGAGGCCAGGGTGCTTAGAATGCCTGTTTTGTAGATGACAAAGCTGAGGCTCAGAAAGGTGAGGGAAGTGCCACACAGCCCATATGTGGCAGAGCTCGGGTCAGAACCCAGGGGTCTGTGCCTTCCAAGACTAAGTTCTCATCCACCTTGCAGGCAGCTGTTCTGATAGAAGGCAGCGGAGGGGGGATGTGTATGTGTGTGCGCACAGGGCAATGGCTCTGTGTCAACCTGAGGTAAGCATTCCTGGAAGACGTCCTGGAGGAGGTGACATCTAGTAGAAACCTAAAGAAAGGTTGTGAGTGCAAGGCTAAGGAATCTGGAGTTTAACACATGGTTTTTGAGCAGAGGTGAGGTATGATTATATCCTCAACAAACCAGTATTTCATTAGCAAGGACTGTGTGCAGTGTAATCTGTTAGACACAGAGAGGGTTGCAAAATTCTAAAATAAGATGTAGTCCCTGCCCTGCCATAGCTTCAGCCTAGTTAAAGAGATGAAACACAGAACTATTAAAAATTACATGTAGTTAGGGACAGTGTGGATAAACTCACACCCCGTGCCAGATGGAAGGCAGAGACCCTGTGTGGTAGAAGGTGAGAGGACAGAGCTCACTGGGCTCTGGGGGAGTCAGGAAGACTCCCAGGGTAGGCGGAATTTCAGTGTGTTTAGAAGAATCCAGAGGGAGAAACCAGAAAGGCACCAGAACTGGGGCCCAATCATTCCCATTGTGGGGTCCCCAGTGCTTAACAGAGATGTGTGTGTGTTGAATGTGGTGAAGATGTGTGTGTGTTGAATGTCATGACTGTTGGATCCAGTGAAAATAAAGGTCACATGGTTGAGAGGTAAGGGGGTCAGTGAGCCTCTATCCAGCCACCAAGTGCAGTTTAATTGACTGGGGACCCCGCCAATCCAATTAACTTCCCTCAGTCTTCAGCCTTTTGGTTTTTCCAAGGTGAGGCTCACACTGGGCCCACAGGCAGTGCCTATTGGAGGAGTGAGTAGACTGTGGAGGAGCAGCCAGAGAGTCTCTTGGGGGCAGATGGAGGAAGCCTTAAATGTCAAGACAAAAAGCCACTAAGCACAAAGCACTTGGGGTGGGGAGGAATGGGGGAATGCACAAGAGACAGCTTCAGGAAGTGACCCCTACCATTTAAAATATACAGACCCTTTGATCCACAAATCTGATTGTTGGACATTTGCTCCATAGACATCACTGAATAAGTGGGGGAGGGGGGAGGGGGGAGGGGGAGCATTTCCAGAAATTCTTGCAGTGTTGTCTAGGATGGAGAACCCCGGAAGGCATTTCCCTGTGGGCAGCAGTGTGCAATGGGGGTACAGTGTAGAACGGGGTGCTGTGTGGCATGGTGTAGAGAGTGGCATAGGGGTACAGTGTGGAATTGGGGTGCAGTGTGGAACGAGGGTGCAGTATGGAATGGGGGTGCAGTGTAGAATGAGGTACAGTATAGAATGGGGTGCAATGTGGTATAGGGGTACACAGTGGCATGGGGTAGAGTGTGGAATAGGGGCACAGTGTGAAACTGGGGTGCAGTGTGGAATTGAGATGCAGTGTGGACTTGGGGTACAGTGTGGAACTGGGTTGCAGTGTGGACTTGGGGTGCAGTGTAGAATTGGGATACAGTGTGGACTTGGGGTGCAGTGTGGACTTGGG
>PVKE010027697.1:0-21417 GCA_004027555.1 Craseonycteris thonglongyai | reverse complement strand
CTCCCCCTTCTCCAGGTAACCACCAAACTATTGAGTGTGTCCATAATGCCGGTGCCCCCTCCTTCTCTCCCTCCCCCCTCCTCCCCTTCCCTCAGGCTATTTTATTGTTTTTGACAGAGGCAGAGACACAGAGAGAGAGACAGAAAAAAGGGGGAGGGCCCAGAGCAGTCTCCATAGTTGTACGTCATCAGTTTTCAACATGGCTTCATTCCACACAGGTGGGCGGAGGCTGCACAGGTTGACTACTGGACTGGGGGGCTCCTGTATAGGAGGCATGCCCCCTCAAGCCAGGGGCTGAACCAGGGGGTGAGAATTGAAATGGAGGCCTCCCATATGGGAAGCACTCCTCAGTTCAGCATATGAGTCTGCATGGGTCGAGGCCGGGGTTTGATCCTCAGTCCTTGGGGTTGCAAAACAAGCACTTAACCTGCTGAGCCATCCCAGCTTCCCTTGTGATAGTTAATTTGATGTGTCAATTTGATTGGGCAATGTGGTGCTTAGCTATTTGGTCAAACATTATTCTGAGTGTGTCTTTGAGGGTGTTTTGGATGAGATTAACACTTGAATTATTATACTGAGTAAAGCAGATTGTTCTCCCTCATGTAGGTGGGCCTCATCCAATCAGCTGAAGTCCTGAATAGAATAAAAAAGCTGACCCTCCTGCAAGTAAGAAGAAACTTCTCCTTTCTGATTGTCTTGAGCTGGGACATTAGTTTTTTCCTGCCTTCAGACTCAAATTAAACATCACTTCTTCCTGGATATTGAGCTTGTCAACACTCAACATGAAACTAAATCATTGGGTCTCGTGGTTCTCAAACTTTCACACTCAAACTGAAATTAAACCAATGGCTCTCCTGGGTCTTGATCTTGCTTACTGCATGTTAGGATTTGCTAGCCTCCATAATCATGTGAGCCAATACTCTATTATATCTATCTATCCATCCATCCATCCATCATCTATCTGCTTAGCTACCTACCTACCCATCTATCCAATCTTGTTTGAGAACCCAAATTCATTTCTAAACAGTTAAAAGACTTTTATATGTGTTAATATATTACTTTTTCTCACAACTGTGTAATGTAGCTAGAAATACTAACCTCATTTTATAAATAAGAAAACTGTACCTTTGAGAAATTCAAGAATTTGTCCAATTTTATCTAACACTCAGATACCAGAGATTGAATTCTGGCAGTACTTCGCACATATTTGACCAGTCAGATCCTCTTTGGACCACCTTAGGCTCAAGGTTAGGGAGATGTCCCCTTGGTATTGTGTAAATACCTATAGTGTTTTATGCACGTGTGTGTGTGTGTATGTGTGTGTGTGTGTGTATTTGTTTGCTTGCTTGCTTGACTTCCTTGCTAGATTACAGGTTCCTTAGAGATAATAGAAAGTGTGTATTTTAGCTGAGTGTACACCTGATGTTAACAGACAACTCCAATTACATCTCTGCTGGGATAGCTAAACAGGCTTAGTACTTGCCTTGCAACTGCAAGGTCTGGGGATCCAATCCCAGCCCCAGCTTGTACAGACCCATGTGTGGGGCTGCAGCACAGCTGGTAACCACCAGGATAGTGGTGAACGTTCTTGCCTTCCATGTGGGAGGCCTCCACTTTGGTTCCCACCAGGGCGAACTTCCCATGGGAGAGGCCCCTGACCCAGTTCCCACCCTGTATGGCCCTGTACTCACACATGCGGAACAAAACTATCACAGCTAATGATGTATAACTATGGAGACTGCTCAAGGCCCTCCCTCATTCTCTCACTCTCTCTCTCTCTCTCTCTCTCTCTCTCTCTCTCTCTCTCTCTCTCACACACACACACACACACACACACACACACAATCTCCTCTCAAAACAATAAAGTAAATCTTTAAAAAAAATACTACTTTGAACATCATGACCAAAGCTATGTCTATCACGAAGCCTTAGCTCAACTTCCCTCTCTTCCTCTTTAAAACCTCAAAGAACTTTGTGCCTCTTCTATATCCTTCACCTGACTTTCTTCTCTACTACAATTATTTTCAGGCTAATCTTAACCTCTCTCCTAGACCCTAATCTCTTTAAAAGCAAGAATCAGATCTTCTTACTCATCACCTTTGTCTTTCCCCATGTCTCATTTCGTTGGTTTTTTGGGTTTTTTTTAAGATTTATTTTACTGTTTTTGACAGAGACAGAGACAGAGAGAGGGGGAGGGCCCAGAGCAGTCTCCATAATTGTACATCATCAGTTTTTCAACCTGGTTTCATTCCACACAGGTGGGCAGGGGCCACACAGTGTGGGAACTGGGCTGGGGGCCTCCTGCATGGGAGGCACACCCCCTCAAGCCAGGGGCCCAACTGGGGGCAAGAATCAAACTGGGCCGGGATTTGATCCTCGACCCCACTGTTGCAAAGTGAGCACTTAACCCACTGAGCCATCCCAGCTTCCCCATCATTTCTTTTATATATATATTTTTCAGCTAATAAATTGTTTATCTTGTTCACATTATACAGAATTTCATCATCATTTATAACAAGCTTGTACACTCTATGGCTCACAGGCCTTATGTCGGCCAGGACGGCTTTGAATGTGGCCCAATCGAAATTTGTAAACTTTCTTAAAACATTATGACACTTTTTGTTTGATATTTTTTAGCTCATCAGCTATCGTCAGTGTTAGTGTATTTTATGTGTGGCCCAAGACAGTCCTTCTTCCAATGTGGCCTAGAAAGCCAAAAGAATGGGTACCCCTGATCTGCATTGTTACAGTAAATGAAATGAAACAGAAAGAAAAAAGCTGGTGGGGGAAGGTTCACAGTGTGGCCTGACATGTTGCTCAGGGTTCTCTCCTCTAGTCTAAAAATAATATAAGTTCATTAGTTTTAGAAGGAAAATAAACTGTCCAGTATTCATTTATTGTTCAGGTGCCTTCCGTAAAGTGTGATAAAACAGTGGTAAGTTCAATAATGAATATCTAAAATTGAAACCAATTTAATTATAATGAAGTATATCCTTTCTATTTATTATCACAGACATCCCAGCTGCCTGTTGTAAAAAATTCTTTCAAAAGTTAAGACACAACTAACTATAACTTATTCATTCCCTCAAAAGCAAAACAAAGTATGTGTACTATTCAGCACACAAAACTTACACCTTAAAAGTACATATGTATCTTTCTTAATTGGCCCACTCATTAAATTTACATTTTGTCATCCTTACGTTTAGCATGTATAGAATTCTTCACATAAATGTAGGTCACTATAAATTTTAGAAAATTAATTGAGCACACAACATGCTTTCTTCTTATTGAAATCATACCTTAATTTTCAACCACTGTAAACTTGGATAAACCCACAAGAAACACAAGCAAAGGTTTGTTTTGCTTCTCTTAGTTTGTTAAACAGTTAACATACAGAAAAACATCATAACTTTTACTAAAAAGTTGGGCCAACTCATTGCATATTTATCCCCTGAAGTGAAAAGTAAATTAGAATTGAAGCAGTGCATTGCTATAACTTACTTTGAAAGTAAGCAGGTTCTCCTATATTTAGAGAACTTAGATTGAAGACCTTACTAGTTATCTCCAATACAAATGCTTTTAAGGAGAACCTAATTTTTAACTTTCCCTCATGCCCCATTTCTTAACACAATGACTTGCATATTTAGAAACTCACTAAATGATTGCTAATAAGAATGGACTTCAACACTTACCACACTGAATGATAAATGGAATGGCCATGGCTTGTCTTCTTTGATACTGAATAGAATCTAAAGATTGATCTATGTCTTTGTTATTTTGGTATCCAAATTCATTCCAAAACAACGTTAGATTTCTATTACCTAAAAAAAAGAAAACAAGCGAAGAATAATAAAACACAAAGTCAACAAGATCAAGATGACAAAAAAAAGGTTTGGATATAAACAAATACGTATATAATATTATCTAAACTATGTAAAAACTAATACGTATACAGAAATAAGAGATTAAATTATTGATTTTTCTGAGTATAGGTGAAATTTGTTTTCTGCTTTATACTTTATTATGTTTCCCTAACTATAAATAATAAATATGCAATATCTTTAAAACACAACTGAACACAATAACACTTTTATATACACACACATATGTTTATATATAAGGGCTGTCCAGAAAAAATTCAGCCTTAAATGCCTCTATTTTTCATATTACATAGCTGGATACTGTCCAGACAGCCCTTGTGTTATGTGTGTGTGTGTGCATGTGCGTGTGTGTATTTATATATATTTACTGTTGAAATAAAATAGGATGACATTTAAAACTTTTTTCTCAAATACTCCCTAGAGGGACAGTACTGATTAAATTTGAAGACTACCCTTAAGACTATTGACACAAATATCTATCATTTTATCTCACAATCAGAGTTTACCTTTATTTTATCTCTGGTTCTCTTTCTTACACATCTCTATTGTTTATGCCCTTCCCTCATGCCAGATTCTCTACTCCCTTCTTGCTTAGGAATAGCACTTGCTGGGAAGGAGCATTTGGCAGTCCTCTTTAAAATGCTGTATTCTTAGCCTTTGGTCCAGCAATTACACAGCTAGTAATCTCCCCCCAAAACATAAAAATAATGGCCATATACAAGTATATCACCCCACTATTTGAATAGTGAAAAAACAAATATATATATATATATTTATATATTTTTATATATATATATATTTATATATTTATATATATTTAAATATATATATTTGTTTTATATATATATATGTTTTATTTGTTTTATATATATATATATATATATATATATATATATATAGAGAGAGAGAGAGAGAGAGCATTAAAGCCTAAAATGCAGAATAAATTCCACTTCCAAACAAGGGGATACTAGGCAACATTTCACACAGATAGAGTAAATGTATTACTGCAATCAGGATATCCCAGACTGGGGAAGCCAAGATGGCTCAGTGAGTTAAGTGCTCACTTTGTCCTCCCGGGCAGCCCTGGCCCATGCAGACCCATATGCTAAACTGGGGTGTGACCCCAGTTCAATTCTTGCTGGGGTGAGCTTTCCCACACAGGAGCCCCCCCCCCACTCCAACCCCTGGCCCAGTTCCCACCCTGTGAAACCCCACACCCACTTGTGTGGAATGAAACTATGTTGAAAACTAATGACATACAACTATGGAGACTGCTCTGGGTCCTCCCCTTCTCTCTGTCTCTATCAAAAACAATAAAATAATAAAAAGATATTCCAGATTGAGTTTTATTTAAAACAACATACCTAGTATAATCATTTTTTTATTCATAAAAGCATATACATATAAAATTCTGATATACACAATTTTATTTTCCTTAAAAGATACAAAATAAAGTTTTAATAGTAGATACCACTGGAGAAAGTGACTGTGGCTGAATAAAAGGCAGGGAAAGATACATTTTTTATTTTTTACTTTTTTAATACTTTGAATGTTTTCACATGTGCACATGTTGCTTTAAAATATTTTTTAAAAGAATTCATGTTTACCATTCTGTCCCACATAACCACCACCAGCCACGTGTGGCTCCTAAGCACTTGAAGTGTGCCAGATATAGAACATTTCATCAACAAAGTTTAAAAAGTAAGGTTCCAAAATATATACATTGGAAATAAAATACAGTAGACCCTTTTAACTGCAACTCAAGCAACCGGCACTCTTAAGCAACTGACAAAATCTCAAGCAATCGACAATTTGCCAGTTGCTTAGGAGTGCCCGTTGAATTAGGAGTGACAGATGCTTAAATTCCAGTTAACAGAGAATCTACTTTATATGAAATAAAACCAGCCATACATGAATCTTAACATATGACTGTGTAAGCCATGCAAAATATAAAAAAAACATTCTTACACCTTATTATTCCTGTTAAAATTTAGATTCTGAATTCTGTGTTCCTTGAAGACTAGTAAGGAAGGGATTCAGTCTTCAATAAGGACTTTACAAATTTCCAGGTCTCCCACTTTGTCTCTTCACAAAATCCCTAACAGTTCTTACCTCAGATTTCCCTTTGGATTCTGCTTTTTGGGTTTTTCTCAACTCAGACTTTTATAGTTTTGCTTTTCCCTCAGCATTTGGTCTTGGCCCAACCGACTCCATTTCTTCACTGAATGCCAAATCCTGATAAACTTCTGGTGTCTGGATGGGGTTCATGAACACTGATTCTCTGATTTACACATAAACTGCTCAGTTCTTACTAAGTCAAGGTAAGAGGTGCTAGAGATTAAAGTCAAGTGGCTTCAAGTGCTATTCTGCCAAACATTACTTGTATAACTGCAGGAAGCCACTATTTTTATTATTATTCATAAAATGAGGAGTGCTTTCAATAATCGGCCTAGCAGGTTTATCATTAAATAAATAAATAAATAAATATGAATGCAACATTAAAAACCATAGCACCTTTCAGAAATTTAAGTTGCATCTGTATTGTATTTGTCCTGTCTTTGAATGTTACTTTACCCAGAGACTCTACTTTTCAAAGGAGAACGTGTGCTTTATAACTTTGCATGCCCTCAACATACAGCTTAGCATCCTGTGGCTAAGAAGTCCTCAAAAATTGTTGCTTCTACTCTTGACAAAATACCTCATTGATGTGTTGTTTGGGATAAAATGAAGGTGAAATAATATCTCTCTCTGAAAACATTAAATACAGTTAACACAACACAGCTAACTTCTAACAAATATCAACTCTGAACTCCAGCACCAACATTCTAAGAGTGGTAAAACTACTAGAATGTTAGAAATATAAGCACACACTCCTCTAGGGTGGAGTAATATGTGCTCTGTGATCACACTACTCTCACTGTGCTTACACGTTACATTTTAGTTTACTTTGCACCTATTTTTCCCTTTGGAGAGTGAAATCTTAGACGACAGTGGTAACATTTAGAATCTTGTTGTCAGTAGCTGACACACAGAGCTTAATGTTTACTTATAGGACTAAATAATACTAAAGATTTACTGGCTATCAAAGGCAGAAATTAGAACATTTAATAACCCAAACTTTGAATGGCCAACCCTAATTGAAGGTATTATACTATTCAAGGCAAACATTAGGGCAAAGAAATAAATCAATTTTTCACTCTGGAGGTCAGAAATGGCTTTTCCTATCATCCAATGAAACTCTGACTTTTTTTTTTTTTCCAGCTAGTAGTTAGTTCAACATCCCCGACTTGCAGTTGTATTATGGTATATTAAAACAAATTTCCATGAAGTGAACTCTGAAGACTAGGTAGACGCTTCAGCAAACAGATAAGCAGCAAGAGGGAAGGCAATGAGAGAAAGCGTATCACATAAGTTCCTATTTTCTTTTATGTGTTAGTATGTAGAGACTTATACAGATACCTTGAGAAAAAAAATTCCTCCCACAGAAGGGAACACCGCATCAGGCCATTAGCAAAAACGTTTTTAGCAGAAACTTGTGGGTCATAAAAGATGAGATGATATAATATAATCAAAGGGCTGAAAGAAAATAAATAAATAAATAAGCCAACCAAATGTACTTAACCTAGCAAAGCTGTCCTTCAAAAATGAAGGAGAGAAAAAGAAATTCCCAACTTAAAGCTGAAGGTGTTTGTTACCACTTGACCTGCCTTATAAGAAATGCTAAAGGGAGTTTTTCAAACTGAAATAAAAGAACACAAATTAGTAACTTGAAAAGATAAAAATATATAACTGGTAAAGGTAGTCAAATTCAGAATAATCTAATACTGTAACGGTGGTATAAAAGTCACTTAAATCTAAATTTACTACAAAGTTTAAAAGACAGAAGTATTAAAAGAAAGAATATCTACAATAATTTAATAGATACACATATAAAAATATGTAAGCTATAAAATATAAATTATAAAATGTAGGGAGTACGAGTAAAAAGGTAGAGTTTTTGCATGTGACATTAAGTGGTTATAAGCTTAAAACGAACTGTTATGTCTATTCTTATGTAAACCTCATGGTGACCACAAAGCAAACATTGTAGGTACACAAAAGATAAAGAATTTAAAGCCTTACACTATAGAAAGTGGTCATATTACAAAGAAAGAACAGCAAAAGATGAAAAAGAAACAAAGGAACTATAAAACAACCAAGAAGTCCTTACCTATCAAACATTACTTTAAATGTATGATGAATCAAGTTCTCCAAAAATGAGACATAGTGGTTAAGAGGATAAAAATAAGACCCAACTATATGTTGTGCAAAATAAATTAACTTCAGTTTTAAAGACATGCTTAAGCTTAAAGAAAAAGGATGCCAAAAGATATTCCATGCAAATAGAAACCAAGAGCTATATATATATACATACACACACACAATACATTTTAAGCCAAAATGGTAAAAAAAAGACTAGGAAGACTACCATATAATAAAGGGGTCAACTCATCAAGAGGATG
This sequence comes from Craseonycteris thonglongyai, assembly GCA_004027555.1. NCBI lineage: Eukaryota > Metazoa > Chordata > Mammalia > Chiroptera > Craseonycteridae > Craseonycteris > Craseonycteris thonglongyai. Next base: position 13,034 of record PVKE010027697.1, on the reverse strand, counting down.
CAATGATTGTAAATATATATGCATCCAACATCAGAGCATTTACATACATTAAACAAATATTAATAGATCTAAAGGCAGAAATAGACAGCAATGTGATAATAGTAGGGGACTTCATTATTCCACTTTTAACAATCAACCAGAAAGCAAATCAAAAGGACATAAGGGAATTGAACTATTTCTAAATAGAATGAACCTAACAGATATACACACTACATTTCATCCAATAGCAGTGGAATATACATTCTTCTCAAACAACATGAAACATTTTCCAGAATACAAGGTCTGACAATTAAGTTAACAAACTTGCCATCACACACATACATTGGCAGCACTGTACAACCTTGGTAAGGTTTCATAACCTTGTCTCACAGCTCTGTTCATGTCAATGTGTGGCGGTGTCTTGCCTAGTGGTGTTCATTACTGTTGTTCTGTGTCTTTGTGTGCCATCACAAGAACATTGAAGCTTGAATTGGAGCAACAAACAAACATTATATTTCTTCTTAAACTTGGAAAGAGTAGAAGTAAAATCAGGGACATGTTAGTCCAAATTTATAGAGATAATGCCATTGAAGAAAATGGCAGTATACAAATGGATTAAATGTTTTTCTGAGGGGAGAGAAAGCGTTACTGATAGAGAGAGATTAGGGCAGCCAGTAATGAGCAGAACTGATGAAAACATTGCAAAAATTTGTCAAATTCTGTATCAAAATTGTCAGCTGATTGTGAGAAGGATATCAGACCAAGTCAACATTGATAGAGAAACAGTTAGGAAAATCTTAACTGAAAATGTTGGCATGAAAAAGGTGTGTGCAAAATGGTCCTGAAAGAGTTCACCTATGAACAAAACCAGAGTCAAAGACGTTTTGAAGAGGCAAGATGATGTTTTTGGCCATATTTTCACTGGTGATGAAACATGGGTGTACCAATATGACCCTGAAACAAAGTTTTCAAGTGCACAATAGAAAGTCAGCCAGTATTCCATGACCAAAAATGTGCCATCAGTCCAAATCAAGAGTCAAAACAAAGTTGTCAAACTTTTTTGATATTAGAAGTATTGTTCATTATGAATTTGTAACAACTAGACAGTCAACTAAGTTGACTATTTGGAAGTGTTGAAAAGGCTGCATAAAACAGTTAGATGAAAACAACTCATGGCTCTTATATCACAACAATGCACCAGCTCACAGGGTGCTGTTTGTGAGAGAGTTTTTAACCAGTAAACAAATAACTATACTGGAACAACCTCCCTACTCACTTGATCTGGCCCCCAGTGACATTTTTCTTTAATCAAATATAAAGAAAATATTGAAAAGAAGATATTTTGATGATATTCAGGATATCAAGGCTAATACAATGACAGCTCTGATGGCCATTCCAAAAAAATAATTACAAAATTGTTTGGAAGGATGGACTAGGTGCTGGTATCAGTGCATAGCTACCCAAGGGGAGTACTATGAAGGTGACCACAGCAATATTCATCAATGAGGTATGTAGCACGTTTTCTAGGATGAGTTCATGAACTTAATTGTCTGACCTCATAAATCATAGGATTGGTCACAAAACAAGTCATAACAAATTTATAAAGTCTGAAATCATAACAAGTTTTTTTTTTTACCATAATGGTATAAAACTAGAATTTAATAATAGGAGGAAAGCTGAAAAATTCACAAATATATGGAAATTAAACAACACACCCTGAACAACCAATGAATCAAAGGATAAATTTTAAAATACATTGAAATAAATAAAAATGGAAATAGCAAATAAAGAGGAGACATTAGCACAGATACCACAGAAATGCAAAGGGTCATAGAGACTACTATGAACAAGTAAATGCCCCAAAGTTATTAACCTATAAGAAATGGAAAAATTCCTCAGAACATACAAACTGCCAAGACTGAATTATGAAGAAATAGAAAATCTGAGAGATGCTGAGATGGGTCAGCGGGTTAAGCACTCACTTTGCAGCCCCAGGGTCTGAGGATTAAATCTTGGCCCTGGCCTGTGCAGACCCATATGCTGAACTGGGGTATGGCTGCCAGTTCGATTCTCACTGGAGTGAGTTTCCTGTGTGGGAGGTCCTCAGTTCAACCCCCAGCTCATAGGGGCATGCTTCCTATGGGGGAGGCCCCTACCTGGTTCCTCCCCTGTGTACGCCCCGCCCCCCTTCACCTGTGTGGGATGAAACTAATGACGTGCAACTATGGAGATTTCTCTGGGCCCTACCCCTTCTCTCTGTCAAAAACAATACAATAAATCTAAAAAAAAAGAAAATCTAAAAAACCTATATAGTTAGTAAGGATATTGAATCAGTAATTTCACATCTCCGAAGAAAATCCCAGGACCAAATGGTTTCATTTAAGAATTTTGGGGAAGCCGGGATGGCTCAGTGGGTTAAGCGCTCACTTTGAAGCACTGGGGACCGAGGATCGAATCCCGTCCCCAGCCTGTGCGGAACCATGTGCTGAACTGGGAGTTCCCCCAATTCAGTTCTCTCTCTGTCTCTGTATCTCTGTCTCTCTCTCTCTCTCTCTGTCAAAAATAAAAAAAAATAAAAATATATCTTAAAAAAAAAAAAAAAAGAATTTTATCAGATATTTAAAGAAGAATTAATGATATCCATCTCAAACTCTTCAAAAACATTGAAGAGGAGAGCACACTTCCAAATTCACTTTATAAGGTTGGCATTACACTAATACCCAAAACAGATAGGGTACTACATGAAAAGAAACATACAGGCTCATATCACTGATGGACATACTCAGAGCTACAAAAACCCTCAACAAAATACAAGAAAACTAAATTCAACAGCATAATAAAAAAACTAATATACCATGATCAAGTGGGATTTATCCCTGGATGCAAGGATGGCTTGACATACACAAATCAATAAGCATGATACACTGTATTAATAGAGTGAAGGATAAAACTTATATAACCATCTCAACAGGTGCAGAAAGAAAAACTGACCAAATTGAACATTCTTCCATAACTCTCAGCAAATTATGTACCTCAACACAATAAAAGCCACATATGACAAGCCCAGAGCTCACATACTCAATGGTGAAAAGGTAAAATACTTTCAATCCCAGGAAGAAGAAGAAGATGCCTATTCTCAACACTTCTAATCAATATATTACTAAAAGTCTTACCCAGATCAATTAGGTATGAAAAACAAAGTGCTTAAAAAGGTGACATATTATTATTATATAGGAAAAACTTAAAGCAGGTCTGGGCAGACTTTTTCAGGGCAAGAGCTACTTCTCCAAGTGTTGCAGTCCACTAGCTATTTATTTTATTATTCAGACAGTCACCCCAAAACGGCTTAGCAGCCCATCAGTGGACCACAATCAATGTCTTGCCCAGCTCTGACCTAAAGAATCCACCAAAAAAAAATGTTAGAACTAATCAATGCATGCAATAAAGTTTAGAATATAAAATCAACATACAAAAATCTATACACTAATAACAAACTATCTGAAAGAGAAATTAAGAAAAAAATCTTATCAAATAAAATAAAATACCTAGGACTAAATTTATCCAACAAGGTGAAAGACATTTACACTGTAAACTTTAAGACACTGATAAAAGAAACTGAAGAAGCATAAATAAATGGAAAGATACCCTGTGTTCTTAGGTTGAAATAATTCATATTTTTTTAAATTTCCATACTACTTAAAGTAATCTATAGATTCAATGCAGTCCCTATGAAAATTCCTATGAAATTTTTCAAAGTGGTATGAAAAAATAATCCTAAAATTCATATTTAATCACAAAAGATACTAACTAGCTAAAACTATATTGAGAAAGAACATGCTGAACACATCACGTTTCCTGATTTCAAACTATATTACAAAGCTATAGTAATCAAACAGTATGGTATTTGCATAAAAACAGACACATAAACCAGTGGAACAGAATCAAAAACCCAGAAATAAACCTACATATATGTAACCAACTAATCTTTGATGAGGACATGAAGAATACACAATGGGTAAAGGTGGTCTCTTCAATGAATAGTATTGGAAAAATTGGATATCCATATTCAAAAGAATGAAACTGAACCCCATATTATACCATGCATAAAAATAAATTTGAAAAGGATTAAAGATTTAAATGTAAGACCTGAAACCATAAAACTCCTAGAAGAAAGCATAGAAAAACATCCTTTGACATTAGTCTGGAAATAATTTTTGAATATGACACCGAAAAGCAAAATTAACAAAAAGATAAAACAAAAACAAACAAACAAAAAAAAGTGAGAGTACATAAAACTACAAAGCTTCTGCACAAAGAATCAACAAAATGAAAAGGCAACACACAGAAAAGGAGAAATAATTTGAAAAGCATATATCTGATAAGTGGTTAATATTTAAAATATACAAGAAACTCATACAACTCAATAGCTAAAAGAAAAAAAAATACTCTGATTAATAAATGTACAAAGAACCTAAATAAACAGTTTTCCAAAAATGGCCATACAAATGTCTATCAGGTACAGGAAAGAGTGTTAAACATCACTATTCATCAGGGAAATGCAAATTAAAGCCACAATAACATATCATCTCACACCTGTTAGGATGGCTATTATCAAAAAAGAGAAGTGTTGCCAAGGATGCACAGTAAAGGAAAACCTTGTATACTGTTGGTGAGAATGTAAACTAGCACAACCATTATGAAAAATAGTATGTAGGTCAATCAAAAAATTTAAAAAATAGAACTACTATATGATCCAGAAATCCCACTTCTGGTCATGTATGTAAATAAATGAAGTCAGTATATTAAAAAGATATCTGCACCTCCCTGTTCATTACAGCAATATTTAGAATAGCTAAGATATAGAAACAATCTAGGTGTCCACTGACAGACTAGTGGTTAAAGAACCCCCCACCTACACACACACACACACACACACACACACAGGAATGTTATTCAGACAAAAAAGTTGTGGATCTTGTCACTTGTGAAAACATGGATGAACCTGAGGGCATTGTGCTAAGTGAAACAGCCAGACAAAGACAAATATTACATATCAATTATACGTGGAATCTAAAAAAAAAAAAAGTTGAACCACAGAAACAAAGTAGAATGGTGGTTGTCAGCAACTGTGGGGAAGGGGAAACAGAGAGATGTTTGTCAGAGAGCACAAACTTTCAGTTACATGAAGAATAGGTTCTGGGGATATGATGTATGGTATAACTAGTTAATAATACTGTACTGTATACCTGAAATTTGCTAACAGAGATCTTAAGCAGTCTCACCCTCTATACACGCAAAAAAGATAACTATGTGAGGTGAGAGAGATGTTTATTACCTTGATTGTGGTAGACATTTCATAGTGTATATCAAATCATCACATTGTACACTTTAAGTATACATAATCTTTTTGTTAATTATACCTCTACAAAGCTAAAAAATGTTCTTATCTATTTTAATCTGGCATAAAATAGTAAAAGTAATAATTATTATATTAGGTTGGCCTTGACTAATGGAGTCAATCATATACTTATAATTATGGATATTTTTAAGATATAGATTTAATAACGAACGTTTTCTATTAATGTGTCTTAATGAAGGTTGTTGTTTTTGTTTTTTTTTTTAAGATTTATTTATTGTTTTTGACAGAGAGACAGAGACAGAGAGAAGAGGGAGGGCCCAGAACAGTTTCCATAGTTGCACATCATCGGTTTTTCCAGTTTCATTACACAGGTGGGATTGGGGCTGCACAGGGCAGGAACTGGGCTGAGGTCTCACCCCAGTGAGAACTGAACTGGGGGCACTCCCCAGTTCAGCATATGGGTCAGCATGGGCCTGGGCCAGGATTCGATCCTCGATCCCCAGGGCTGCAAAGTGAGCGCCTAATGCACTGAGCCATCCAGGCTTTCCCACTAATGAAGGTTTTTTAATTGCCCTTTCATTCAGAAGTCAATTAAGAGCAAAACAGTACAATTTCAAAACTTGAAATAATACTTGATATTTTAAAATATATCTTAAATACTTCTATGCACTATGAGAGCTCTGTATATAAACCAAAACTTATTATTATATTATGTTAACATCGTCAAGGTATTCTAATTTAAAAATTCAATTTACTTTTGTAGACAGAAAATACTGCAAGCACACAGGTAGTATTTAAAATTATAAAAGAATACATATCTTGAGACTTTTATGTAAATAATGAATTTGCTTGTTAAATTAATGAAATAATCAGGGATTAATGCACATAGAATTAAATCATAATTTTTAGAATAAGTCTTTGAGAAAAACTGAAAATTTAATATATTGTTGGCTATGTATGGAATACTTAATTCGGGAGATTTTTAATGTTTAAATTCATGTAATTATTTTTTCAGGAGCTTCTTAAAACCAGGAAAAACACTAATGTAAAATACTGCAATAACTTACTAAATTTTTGTAAAAAAAAAACACGAAACAGTAAATAAAAAAGCAGTTTATACAAATTTTGCCTCTGAAAACCAGGAGAAACGTAACATAACATCCTCCTAGATAGCAGTTTCATGTATGTTTACAGAATGTACAATGACATCTAGGGAATCAAGTAGCCAACTATAGAGGCAATAAAATTCAGTAATGAACTACTAAGGTAAAGCTCTGATAGTTTCAACCAAAATAAGGAAGGCTAAAACAGATTATGAAATAAAAGCACCAAGTAAATAAGATACCAAGGTAATTAAATCAGGTTCCATTTCCCCATAACTTCAACAACATTTGTACACTGATTTATTGATGATGACCATTCTGACATAGCTCATTGTGGATTTTATTTGCATTTCTCTGATGATTAGTGATATTGAGCATCTTTGCTTACCGTATGTCTATTGGCGATCTGTAGGTCTTCTTCAGAGAAATTTCTATTCAGGTCTTCCGCCCATTTTTTTATTGGATTGGGTTTTTTGTGTGTTTGTTTGTTGGCATGGAGTTACATGAGTTCTTTATAAATTGTGGATATTAGCCCCTTATCAGATATATCATTGGTGAATATCTTATCCTGTTCAATAGGCTGTCTTTTTATTTTGTTAGTAGTTTCCTTTGCTGTGCAAAAACCTTTTAATTTGTTATATTCCCATTTGTTTATTTTTTCTTGTTTCCCTTGCCCAAAGAGATAGATCAGGAAAAAATATCATTATGAGCACTGTCAGTCAGAAAGTTTACTGCCTATGTCTTCTTCTAGGAGTTTTATGGTTTCAGGTGTTACATTTAAGTGTTTAATCCATTTTGAGTTTATTCTTGTATATGGTGAAGAAAAGTGAACTAATTTGTTTCTCCTTTCTTTCTATTCCTTTCTTCCTTTCTTTCTCATTTTTTTTTTTTGCATGTATCTATCCAGTTTTCCCAACACCATTTATTGAATAGATTGTTTTTCTCCCAGTGTATATTCCTCCCTCCTTTGTCATAGATTAAATGACCATATAGTGTTCATTGCAGCACTATTTGCAATAGCCAAGATATAAAAGGAACCCAAGTGCCATCAATAGATGACTGGATAAAGAAGATGTGGTGATATATATACACACAATAGAATATTACTCGGCCATAAAAAAGAATAAAATCTTACCATTTGCAACAACATGAATGAATCTAGAGTGTATTATACTAAGTAAAATAAGTCAAACTAAGAAAGACAAATACCGTATTTTCTCACTATACGTCAAATCTAAATAACAAAATGCATGAACAAACAAAACAGACTCATAGATACAGAGAACAAATTGATAGTTGCCAGATGAGAGGTGGAATGGGAAGCTGATTTAAAAAAGTGAAAGAATTAAAAATTACAAATTGGTAGTTACAAAATAGTCATAGGGATGTAAAGTACAGCATAAAGAATATAGTCAATAATGTTGCAACAACTACGTACAGTGCCAGGTGGGTGTGAGACTAGACAGGGGTATTACTGCATAAATGCTATATATGTCTAAACCCTATGCTGTACACCTGAAACTAACATAAAATAATATTAAATGTCAATTGTATTTGAAAAAAATAATTTTTAAAATAGAACTACAGTAAAAAAAAAATCAGGTTCCTGTCTTCAGATAGTGTTGCATCTAAATAGATTATATTTTTAAAGATCTCCTGAGATACAAATTATATATCCATTCTCAAGGAATTGTAAATCATGCCTCCTCCTTTGTTGAATATTGTCCTGTTTGCTATTATCTTTTTATTCTTAGATAAGCCAGACATTAGACTCTTCTTAAATTGATCCATGGTGTGATCACTTATTATCTATATTCTCAAAAGAATTCTGGATTAGGAATGCCAAACTGGTTTTAAGTGATATGCCAGCTCCAATCAGTTGCTAGTGATGCCTGTACACTCTTGAGAAGAATCATGAGGCCAATTGTCACTCATCAGAAAGAACTGTCCTGATGGCTTACAGTCTGTGGTGCATGTCAGATGAGACAGGCCCTAAGTAATCATTTCTCAAAGTACTCTATTTGAATTGAAGAAAAGCAAGACAAGATGTCTTCAGTAGTGATGAAGCTGCTTATAGTTCATTATTTTTCTTGACTCTGGGGTGTGGCAGAGTGGGACCAATCTCACAGTTTTGGAGCTTCTACGGGATCAGAGCACTCATCATTAACTGATAATGAAATTAAAAGAGAGACAATCAAACAATATATGTCTCCCTGTGAAAGAAAACACTACTACCTATGAAACATCTTGACAAAAAAAGTAATAAAAACTTCACATTTGAATTTGGTCAAGCTGCCAAATACTATGCATTTACAGAAAAAGAAATAGAATGGAAGAATCTGTTAAAGTACACCCCATAATGCAATGTGGAAACTATAAGACAACCACCCCAGTTTTTCCTACAAATGAACTGCAAAGAAAAACAAGAGAAAGAAAAATATAGAAATGAGAGATAGGGGCTAGAAATTATATTATGGCAGGAAATAATTAGAAATACAAATAATAAACTAGATACTTTATGATATTAAGGAACTAATCATTTTAGATATGGTTTATACTATGGTTATGGTTTTTTTGGGGGGTTTCCTTGTATGGTTTTTATTTATTTATTCTTTTATTGTTTTTTTTTGACACAGAGAGAGAGAGAGAGAGATACAGAGACAGAGAGAGAACTGAACTGGGGGAACCCCCAGTTCAGCATATGGGTCCGCACGGGCCAGGGCTGGGACTCGATCCTCGGTCCCCGGCGCTGCAAAGTGAGCGCCTAACCCACTGAGCCATCCCGGCTTCCCCTGGTTATGTTTTTAAACAGAGTTCTTTCTTAGAAATGCAAGGTAAAATACATAGAGATGTAATTATACAATGGAATTTCCATCGTAATCTAGTTGTGGGGGAATAGGTGGGAATAGGGATGAAACCAGATGCCCAAGAGTTGATATCTGATTTGGTTAGATGAGTTTTACAGGTTTTGTTATAATGTTCTCCTTAATTCTAATTTTGCACTTCTCCATGTATATGTATAAGTTTGCTAGGGCTGCCTAACAAATGCCACAGACTTTGGGTGGCTTAAACAACAGAAATTTATTGTCTCACAGTTCTGAAGGCTAGAAGTCAAAGATGAAGGTGTTGGCAAGTTTGGTTTCTTGGGAGGCCTCTCTAGTTGGCACAAAGGAGACACCTTTTTGCTACGTCTTCAAGTGTTCTTTTCTCTGTGCACATTCATTGCTTGTGTCTCTTGGTATTTCCAAATGTTCTTTTTTTATAAGGACACCAGTCAGATTGGTTTAGCACCCACCTTAATGGTCTCATTAACCTTAATTACATGTTTAAAGGTCCTGTCTCCAAAGAGTCACATTGTGAGGCAATGGAGGTTAAGACTAAAACATATAAATTCAGGGAAGACCCAATTCATCCCATAATACCATCATAAAAAATATTAAAAATAAGAACATAATATTGAAAATACAATATTTTAAAAATAAATAAGAATATACAAAATACATAACAAATTTAAAAAGTGATGTGAATTGTTTCTCAGCCTGTTATATTCATATAAACTTGTATCATAGTCTCACCTTTTAGTATTTTATACAGGCCTCCTGACTCAATGTATATCCCTAGCAGAAATGTGATATTGCATTTTTCTGGTAATGCCTTTCTTAGATCTTAAATATTCAAGTGCATCATAAGGTAAACAAAATTTCATTGTAAGCAGTTAATTATATCTAGCTACCAAAGAGTTATGGACTGAATTTTTGTGTCTGCCCTAAATTCTTACGCTGAAACTTAATTCTCCTTGTGATCGTATTTGGAGGTTGGGATTTGGGAGCTAATTAAGTCATGAAGGTGGGGCCAACAAGAACGGGATCAGTGCCCTTCTTATATCAATAGAAGAGCCTAGAAAGCAAGCACATTCTTTTTACACCATGCAAGGAGACAACCAAGACTTCAGCCACCTGTAAACAGAAAGAGGGCTCTCCCCAGTATCTGACCACACTGGCACTCTGATCTTAGACATCCAGCCTCCAGAATGGTGAAAATAAATGTATGCTGGTCATATACTACCCCATCTATGGTATTTTATTATAGCAGCCCAAGCAGACATAAAGCATTATCTAGTTTTAAGGGAACAATTCATCTAACAAGTATTCTGTCTCAGTTTCAAAATTATATAAGAACTGAGAAATTGATGACTTTGTAATTGGTTAATTGTCTTCACCTCGTGTCCCATTTCTACCTCAGTGGAGGTCATCAGTAGAGGGCTAAGTACTAGACTCCCTGTCCTGTACAACAAGATTTAAATGAAATCAGAGAAAACAATGGTCAAGATTAACATTTCTGGAAAAATAGCACAGTAGTTAGAAGTCAACTTTTAGATTCCCAAAAAGGTCCTGACAACCTGAAGGATGGCATATTAAGGTGATAAAATTTATTAGAATAAATGCATGATTCTGCACTAGGATCCAAAAACACTAAAAAAATATGAGAGGCATGGCTTAATAAAGACACTGAGGGTCAATAATGTGCTTACTGAGAATTAATATGTTAGGCTGCATCAATAGAATTACAATTTAAGAAAAAACAGATGATGATCCCACTTCATTCAAGGCTGTTCAGGTTTCACCTGGAATTTTTGTTTCTAGGTGACAAGCCTAATAAACCATAATGTTAAAATGGTGAATATATTTAATGTCATATTAAATGAAGACTAGCCATAGTAGTTAAAAATGTTAGGATAAAACAAGGTTGGAGAGAAACAGAAAGCTTGTCTTCAAATGTCTGGAAGTATGTGATTTGTAAAGGCTTTAGGTCAATCATTCATGGCCCCAAGGGAAAGACTTAAATTAGCTTGGCTAACTCCTCATCCTTTAGGAAATATCACTTTTTCAGGGAAGCATTCTCTGGCCTCTAGACAGTGAGCTCCTGATCACTGGCTTCCGCAGTGTTTGTTCTTCTCTGTTGGGTACCAATTCTATTTCTAATTGTCAAATCAAATTAGCCCTCCTGGGTTGTAAATTCTCAGAAAGAGTGAACCATGTCTGATTTGTTAATCCTGTAATAATCTATGAATGAATGAAAGCACAGGTGAATGAATGAAAGAACACATGAGAAATAAATTAGACTTTAACATACAAATGCAGTTTCTAATATAGTTGTTCAGAGATTCATGAACTGCCTCAAGAGTTAACAATCTTTTCTTTCATAGGAGGCCCTTACTTAAGCTTAAAATGGCAGTACACTTGCCTGGGGTAAGGGTGGGGAAGGTAGAAATAATTAAACTAGGGGTGTCCAATCTTTCGGCATCCCTGGGCCACATTGGAAGAAAAAGAACTGTCTTGGGCCACACATAAAATACACTAACACTAACGATAGCTGATCAGTTAAAAATAAAAACAAGAAAAGAAAAATCTCATAATGTTTTAAGAACATTTATGAATTTGTGTTAGACCACATTCAAAGCCGTCTTGGGCTGCATGTGGCCATGGGTCGTGAGTTGGACAAGCTTGGATTACACAATGAGGGAAGAGTGACCAGATGAAATGTCCTTGCCAACTTGAGGTCCTGTAATTTGAGTTCTGCTAGCAAAGGCTATGTTTGTTATGTCACAGGTTTCATTTTAGCACATCAGCTATATTCTGATACATTTTGGAAAAGCTTAATAATAAATTTTTTAGTAATTACTTCTGTTGAAACCCAATTAGCATTTGATGTTTCTCTCAATCCTTCCCTTTTCCTTCTCTCCCTACTCCAAAAAGCTGATGACTAATATTTCTATGTTACTGTAAGGATGTATAAAGCTTCAGAACACAGAAGCAGACAGTGAGGTGAGGTCAGGCTCAGATACGAGAAAAATATCTCTGAGATTCTTAGCATCAGCTGTGCCAAAAGAAAATTCAGATTTGATAAATGACACAAAGTCATTACCTCCCCATTTCCTTTTCGGCCAATTCAATTTTTACAAGGGCCCAATATTCCATAGAAACAAATCAGATTTACAGCAAATACAAAGATTGCATCTTTTATTTATAAGGCAAAAAACTTAACCAACCTATTTCTCATTAAAATTGTGTGCCCTATAATACCAGCTTTCAGAGTATTAGGCAAGCATTACATAACTTTGGTAATTTCTGTGGGAATTAACAGGTAAGAAGACCTTGAGGGTCAATTTCCTCAGCAAAGTTTCTGAGACTACCAATTCTGACCTTGATTATTTGATTCAGTTTGATAATAAAGTTTTAGGATAAAGTTGTGAAAGGTGCAAACTAATGCACATGCTCACTATGATTTCTCCACTCTGTGTTCCTTAGAGCAACGGTTCCCAACCCACTTACATTTTAAACAGAAGAAAAATTGAAACTCAACGTGGTCACCGATGATAAATAATATTGATTGATAATAATACTGTTAATACAAAAGAAAAGAAGCTACCATATGACACTACCAAATATTCAAGCTAACTGACTGTTCTTCGATGAGTCGAGTCGTAACTGTTGTGTTCACACGTTGCATCCGGTGACAAGTGTAACACATAAGTCAAAATGTATTGTCTGGGTGGGCGGAGATCACAGTGTCAGGCTGTCAGAATTCAAGGA
>PVKE010027696.1:0-12567 GCA_004027555.1 Craseonycteris thonglongyai | reverse complement strand
TGACCAGTTTCCCCAACATCTGATGAGAGGGACATTCTCAAGTTCGAGTCTTGAACTAGCCACCTATCAGCAGTGTCATCTTAGGTGAGCTTAACCTCTCCATGGGTTTCCTCAGCTGAACATGGCAGCAATTCCTACCGCACGGTGGTGGTGTGAGGATTAGATGGTGAGATGATGTGATAGAAAGCACCTCCCGGGCTCAGAGAGTAGGTGTCCCACAAACGTCACTTACCCCAACTTTCACAGCACCTCTCTGTAACAGGCAAGGCGAGGCTCCTAAAATAAGATCTGGATACCTAAGCACTGCCAATGCTTCCATAGGCAAAGGCAGCTCCGGCAGGGACTGACCAGGTGTGGGTCTGTTCACCAGCTGTTTCTGTTGGGGGCTTGATGACCTCACTGTGTGCCATCAGCCTTGGATACTGTTCCTTCTCCATTCTCCCATCTGTTCAGAAATACCTACCTTCAAGGTCCATGCGTACCTTCTCTCTCTTTGGAAGGTTCTCCGAGAGGTGGTCCAAACACTGACCTCTCCATTCCTGTTCTCGCACGCCATCCGTCCATCCGAGCTGCTGCCCACACTCATCTGGACTCACCCAAGCAGACACAGCCTGGACACCTTGGTACAATTTTATTCAAACTCCAGACACCTAGGCTTGTCCTGTACAGAGCGTGTGTTCTTGCACGTGGCAAAGAGGGATACAGCACGTTCATTATTACTAACCATTTTAATTTAAATTAATAGCATTTCTGGAAGACAAATGCAATTGATAGAAAATATATAAACTTTTACTATACAAACTTTACATCACATTCAAAAAAGCAAGTTTGTGCCTTGTGGCCGCAGGGGGTGCTAGGTTTGCACACACTGGTTCAATCCTGGCTAATGTTGGAGAATTGCATAAGCTCCCGATTTGACGTCACATTTGTCTCCACACAGCCCCCAAATCAATACAGAACATGATGGGTTTACAAGGTGTGGCACTCCCCTCTGTGATGACAAGAAATGCTACGTGAAGGCAGTGGCACTCCAGGGCCCTGCACACATCGTTGATTTGGTGACATGGAGAAATTAACTTTGCTACATGCTGATCACGACTAACTGGGAACTTGCTAGGATTCAAGATCTCATGTTGGAAGGAGACCCAAAAGCTGTTGTGACCCTAGGGTTTTGGAAGTGAGGCTGGGAACTGGGGGCCCCTTAAAGACCAAAGCTTAAGCTCCTCTCAGACCCCAGTGGGTACCTCTGCAGTCTCCAGAGCTCTGGCCAAGGAGGTCCTCCCAGCTTCTCCATCCCCTTCAGTTGCCTGAATTCACAGTATCTGCTGTCCTCATGTGTTCCCCAGGCAGAAGGGGAAAGCACATGGAAGGGCAAGCATGTCTTCCTTACCTCATTCACAGTCACTTAAATAGAGAGAGAGAAGGGGAGCACACGGGAGACTTTCCTCAGGTGCCCCTCTTAATGACAGGCAGAACAGCGGCTCAGACCAAGAGCAGGAAGGCTGCCCAGTGCCTTGGGAAGGGAATATCCCCTTGTCCTGCAGCTCTACCCTCTCAATTCCTGGCAGATACCAGTTCCTTAAGGACAGGGACTGCAATTGCTCCCATCACTTGCCCCCACCTGCTCAAGGCACAGTAGGTGCTCAATAAAAGCTACTTGATCCAACCATGAGAGTGACACCCATGAGAGAAACCAGAACCCAGACTGACTCTTGCAGTTTGAGCAGTTGAACCCAATGTGCTCAGCTGCTGTCCAAGCCCTGGGCTCACCAGTGTGGTTACAAATTCAGAGGGGAAAGGTTGAAAGGCCTGAGACACATAGACTGTGACCCCTGGGAAAGTGAAGACCTGTGGGGAGCTGAATTAGCCAGAGGAGGGGGTCACACACTTGTGGTTTTGGGTTGGGGGGAGGGGGGAGGCCAAAGGCATGATGGGGAGGAATGGACAGTTCCACAGAGAAAAAGACCACATGGAGTTGAACCCAATTGGTTTCCAGCTCCTGTTTTCCTCCCCACACCCTAAGAAGGGATAAGGTGCTCATGTCTGGAGTGCTGATGGGCACTGGGAGGCCCAGGTACCTCGCACTGCCTCACAGCTGTGTTCTCCAAGCAGGGCTTGGCCAGGAGGGGAAGCCAGCCCACAGCCTCTAGGCAGAGTGGGCCGTTTCATCTGATGTTCTGGCCAGACTCCGGGAAGGGCTCCAAAGATGAGGAGCTTTGCTAGGTGGGTCTAAATGAAAGGGGTGGGAGGACATGTCTCCCCATCTTGGATCAGAGCATGGACACTGGTTCTGGGTCTGAATGCAACTACAATGCCATTTTCATAGCCCTTGGTCATTTTTGGTTTGGGAGCATCATGTGACATATTTGTCCCCTTGAAGGGCTTCTTTGCCACTTGGAACTTTTCTCTTTAGGCAACAGTTTCTGATGAAGGCAGGCAAGATGCTCACATGATGGGCTTTCCCAAATCTAACCTTTCCTTCTGGTTCAAATGGACAAAAAGCTTGACTCAGTGCTTGGGAAGCCTCTGAAGATTAGGGGGCTTGCTAGATGGCTCTAAATGAAAGGGGGGTCACATGCCTCCCATCTTAGCTCTGAACATAGACAGGAGAGGATCCAGAAGTGGGCTGAGGCGTTTCCACAGGATTGGGGGAGTGGAATAGGTGGGCAGTTCTGGAATGTTGGGATGACTGACAATGGGTTTTTCTAAGGGCCAGTCAGGTCACCTGTGGCTGGGAGGGTGGAATCGGGGACCTACAGCTGCTGCTCCCTCCCCCACCTTCCTTGTTCTCAAGGATCAGGCCTTTATGGTGCCCACAGCTGCTGCTGGGTTGGGCCGTAGCTATCAGTTAGGGCCTGGGATGTGTGTCAAAGGCTACGGCCCTGTGTCCCATCTCCTTGAGGTCTCCCTGGGGCCTTCATGAAAGAAACATCTCTACGATAGTGGAAACCCTGGACTAATCTGGACATTACTTGAATTTTTTCAGTCTCTACATTTCCAGCTGGTATGGGCCAGATGGCAGGGGTCAGAGGTGAACCCCAGCTCTCTGGGAACTGCTGACCTTCATAATCCAGCTCAGTTCCTAGTCAGGATTTCCTCTGTAAAAGGAGGAAGGGGCAGTGTCCTTTTAAAAGGACAAGGGCAGACCCCTACAGAGAGAGATTCCCCACGGATAGGGTTTAGGGCCAAAGCAGAGGGCAGGTCCAACCTCATGATTGCTGTCCTACCTCAAGAATAGCCACAGTCATGATGTTTTTTTTCCTTCTGGCCCAGGGTGGGCTCACTGGCTACAGGGGCCTTCAGAGGGAACGGTCACTTCCACCATCCCAGCCAAAGGTGCCCGCACCTCTGCAAAGCCCATTTTTATTATTACCTATTGTAAAACATCGAGTTCACTCTCAGAAACGTACATGTAAACATTTGCTGTCTGCCAAGACAGGTCTGGTTGTTGGTGATGTCATCTTAAGAAAGAGCAGGTATGGCTCCATTTCCGGGACCCAAGAGTGTTCTGGGGGATGAAAAATCCGAATCGAGGACTCATGCTCCTGTTTTGCAGTCCTTAGGAAGGTGGCAGATGTTTGAAGAGTTGTTTTGTGTTGGTGTGGTTGTTTGGATGTTTTGGAAACACATTTAAGACAAAAGAAAGTGGCAGAAAAACTGCACAGCTGGCTACATCTTTGGATTACTGGACTCCAGGGCGCCCAAGCCAAACCTTTCAAACCGGGGCACAACTTTGCTGCTGTTAATGCTGCAAAGAGGAACAGAAACAAGGGTTATCGCCACCCCTGGTCTTGATCAGGATTAGAGTAACATTAGCTAAGGAGTGAGCTAGTTCCAGAAGCTCAGCAGAGGACCAGGACACCAAGAAGTGAGAATGATGACAAGGCCAAAAGCCTTGGCAGTGCTGATCCTGGTCATGCCTGACCTGGGAGGGAGGTGAGGAGTGGCGGTGGACGCTAAGCCTTGGCCATACCCTCCTCCTAAACAGCAGTGGCTTTGTCCAACGCAGATTCCCCAGCACCCAGCATGCTCAGTAACTACTGTGGGCTCTCTGGAACTGCTTTCTCATTTTTAGCCCAGGAAAGTCCTCGTTCCAAGTAGAACTGGGAGAAATCAGACATCCAGTGCTGTCAGCGACATCAATTACTCCTTTTAGAAATGGTCCTCAAACACTGGGGTGCATCAGGGTCATCTGAGAAGCAGGCTGAAATGGGAGTTCTCAGGGCCTGCTCCCAGAGTCCTGGATTCAGGTCTGAGGGGGCCCAGGAATCTGCATTTGGTAACCAGTGCAGTGACTGCATGTGCCGTCAGTCACTCTTGACAAACGCTGACTCATCTGCGCTGGGCAGAGTGAGGAAGTACTGTTGTGGGGGAGAGGGCAGGAGCTTTGTTTCCACTAGAGAAACTGTTTGGAGACAGGCCTCCCTTTGCTTTAGGATGACATTCCTGAGCATACCACCGAGTACACAGTCCTTCCAAGCTGGTGTCTTTCACAGCAACAGGACTTTTGGTGTCCACTACTACCAGCCCTCCAGGCAGCTCTGAAATCATCCCACTCCTTGCTGGGCAAGATCCCTGCAGGTTAAAAGGACAAAGCAAAACTCCTCCCCTGCACTTTGGACATGGCCATCTCAAGGCCAATGAGCCAGTTGGCAGGCTGGGGGTTGGGGAGGGAAAACAGATCTCACTGCTGTTAGTAGGGAGACAGGACCACCCAAACAACAGTATCACCCTGCAGAGGAAGAGTTAGAATGAACTTGAGGCAGCTCTAGGAGGGGCATTTATTACAAGGCCCTCCGTGGAGATCAGTTACTCAGGCGCACACAGGCCATGGAGAGGGAGGGGGACAATTTAAAAAACAAACAAAGCAAAAGAAATCTCTGGGGGGAAGATTAGAGTGGCACAGATGACGTCCCTGGGTTAGTGCCCATATCTGTTTGCGTCTGAGCAGAGGTCGCGGTGCTGAGTGCCGATTAGGAGGAAGAAAGCGCCAGGCGCATGCGAGGCAGCCAGGCCTACAACCTACAGGAGGAGAAAGAAGAGGGAAGAGCAGTGTAAGAATTGAACTCCACAGAGGCTGGGGGAGCAGCCGAGGCCTGGCCAAGGCAGGGGGCCCTCCTTCCCCGCAGAGAAAGGGATGCCCCTGCTCCATTCCAGGCTTGGCAGCAGAGCGAGCTTGGAAGGGAGCCTGGCACAAAGAATCGCCCCAGAGCGTCCCTCGGGCCCAGTCATGGAGTTTTACACATTGTTTAGCTAACAGGGTCCACTGCCCCATAGCCCTTAGACTATCAAAATTGACTTCTTGAAGTTCACTATTTCTGCTCACTGCATTCGTTTCTTTAAGTTCTGGCCAGAGGGCATGCTGGGAACTCAGACAATGATCCGAGTTCTCTCCCACCCAGGGAAAAGCCATCGTCTGCCACGGCGTGTGGACAGAGGCCCTGCCATGTGCTGTGGGTCTTCTTTTAGCCCAGCAAGAAAAATACAAGCCTCAGGGCTCTTGCTGGTGAGCATTTAAGCTGCAAAAATGTTACTTTGGTTTATGAGAAAAAAAACACGCAAAGGTGGAGCAGGAAGCAGGTGTGCAGAGGGGTAACTGCAAACAGGCAAAGGACGAGGGAAAAAACAGAAGACACACTATTCTTCCAGAACTGGAGAGCAGTTCTTAAAGTCAGGGTGACCGTAACGTCCTTTCCCATAGTAGCGGCTCCGCCAGCGACTGGCAGTGCCCACGACCATTTCGCCAGGTGTAGGAGGAGCGCAGTCCAGTAGATGATGGAGTCGGGCACCCAGCACGGACAGGAGGAGGAGGAGCCGCATGAATCAGGATGACAGGGAGAAGGGGAGATGACAGGCAGGCCAGCACATCAGCCACCCCCCGAAAATAAAAAAGCAACAAGATCGATGGAAAAGAAAAGAGAAAATGAAAATTAGAGACTTGTGTATAGAAGTAAAAATCATGAACAGGAAGTTTTGATACAGACTCATTCAGGTATGCTGGCATTCTTTCTTTTAAGGGGCTAAAACTGATTGTTTTGAGCCAGAAACAACCCCCATCATTTCCCGCCTGTGGGGTTATAAAGTCTTCAGGAAGTCTGGAATGATGGTCTGAACGCCAGGACCCACCTAGTGCAGCCTTCTCTTTTGTAGATGAGAAAACCAAGGTCCAGATTGTTAGAGTTGCCTGAGATCTGACAAGCAAGATCCCTGAACTTCTTGCAAGTTCAGGAAAACCCCAGGTTCTCAGTCTCTGCTGGAACAGTTCTGGTTCAAAACCCAGCTCCAATGACCCTTCTTCTGGAGACCCTTCCTCAAGTTCCCTAGGTGCACAGAGAAGGCCCTATCTGTGCTCCAGGAGGCTGTGATTTTTCACAGCACTCAGTGGGTTGTAATCATGCTCTCATTCATTCGCTCACCTGTCAAATGTTTATTGAGCAACCGCTATGTCCCTGGGACTGTGCTAGGAGCTGGGAATATAGAGGTGACAAGACAGAATCCTGCTGTGTACTTATAGTGCATGTATGCTTGTCTTTATCCCCAATTAAAGTGTAAACTCCTTGCTGGCCTTGGCCTTTCTGTCTCCACAGGTGTGTAGCAGGTACTCAGCAATGGTTGGGTAAAACCCCACCCCTCTTGCCCTGCAATGGCAACAACAATCTGTTACCCACTATTTGTATTGGACTCTGAACCATCTTAAGAACAAAATATTGAACCTAATATTGCATTACAAAATAAATTATTCCCTAACCACAAACTGTCACTCCTCCAGACCAGCCCTGCAACTAGCCCTAGTCGGCAGTTTACCATGTGTCTTTAGGTTCTCCCCTTTGTGTCAATCAGGCAGCCCATTAGGGGCCTTCCCTCACCCACAGCTTGAAGCTGGTTTGGCTTGTTTTTAAGACAGGGGCTGGCACACTATGTGTAAGTCAAATCCAACCACTAAAAGATTCTAACTATTTTAGAGATGTTAAAAATAAAATAAACAAAAACCAAAAAGCAAAGAACATGTGACAGAGACCATAGGACTCACAGTCTAAAATATTTACTGTCCGGCCCTTTCTACAGAATAAGAGGAGTGCTGTAGCCCCACAGACTTGGGCAGCAGATGTGAGGTCAGGGTGCAACTCTGGGGGCCTAGCACGGCTGCAGGAGTTCCACACACATGCATATGGTAACTGGTGCCCAGGGACCACCTGGATGTGGGGGCTTTCACCCCCAACTCCATCAAGAGCAGCTCCACTTTATCTGTTTATATATTGGAGCTGTATGAGATTTCACTTTCAGAAAGTGACTTTCACCTTAAAAAGTTTATAACCACTCGTTTTATCCAGGGGTCCAGCCACAGGGGGCCCATCACCTGTTTCCTTACCCTCTACAAACCAAGAATGGCTTTTACTTTTCTAAATAGTTGGGGGTGGGGGATAGAAATCAAAGGAAGCACTTTTACGAGATGTCAGAATTCTACGAAATGCAGTTTCAGCATCCATAAATAGCCTGTGCACAGCCAGCCTGTTCCCACACCAGAGGGGCCAAGCTGTTGGGACAGAGACTGTATGGGGTGGTGTCATGTCCCATACAGCTGCTGCGTGCACAAAACACCCAGGTACAAGAGCTGTAACTCGAATTTCCCTCTTAGCATTCAAAGCCTAAAATAGTGCCCATGTGACCCTTCCCAAGTTTATGGACCCACAATCTTGCCCAATCCTCACTTTTTAAAGCTCTGGAAAATGAAGCCTGCAACAAGGAAGCACTTCTCAGACTCTCACAACGGGTTTAGGACAAGGCAGAGGCCCACTGGTGAGTGTTCTGGCAGAGACAGGCAGAGGGCCACAGGAAAAAGAGAATGAGATGGAGCTTTGGACAGATGACAGCGGTCTCCAGTGGAGGATGGTGGAGACCAGCCCTGCACTAAGGGGTACAAAGAACTGTGTAATTGAACAGAAGCAGAAATGGGCTGCTGGCCTCCTGGAACCCAGGCCATGTGGACCCTGTACCAGGCGGCTACTTCAGGGATTGAAAAGTTCTGTGTGAGTCTGCAACATTTTAAGCAGTAGCCACTCTGCTGAGTTTGAGGATGTTCCACACCCACATTGCTCTGACTTCCAACGGGTCCTATCTTGCCCTGTCCTAGGCAGAATTGTCTTGTCTGGGCAGGCCTGGGGGCAAACGCTGCTTTGACAACAGTGATACAAAGGTGTCCACAGAGGAGAACTAGACACACTAGTCTCAAAAAGTCTTCGAAATAAACATGGTGAATGAGACCCTGGTGTCATTTAGGACGGTGAAGGACGAGTCACCTGTACCTCATCTGCTTTGTGCATTCCCCCCAGTCTTGAACACACAGGCACACAGTGCCCTCTAAGAGCATGGGGGAGGCTACAAAAGCCAGGCTAGCAGGTTCGGTTTACCGAGGCAGTACTTACTCAGCAGACTTCCAGAAGTGCCCAGGGTGGGAGAGCCGCCGGTTCAGCTTGGGCAGCTTCTCCAGCATTTCCATCAGCAGGGTGAAGCTGGGCCTCTCCTGCAGGCTGAAAGCCCAGCAGGCAGACAGGATCTCCTGCAAGCGGAGCTGGCATTAGTGGGTGTGAGGCTGGCTGCGAGGGAGGAGGGCACAGCTGGGGTCCTCTCCGCAGGCTCCCTTCAGTGATCTCAAGTAGCCCCCTGCTGGTGGTCCCCTGACACCCTGCCAACCCTGAGACTGACCAGTGCTGGAGTGGGGCTGAGACACGACTGAAGTTCACAATAGTCTTAATGCGTCCAGTTCAAAATGAAGCGCAAGGGCCTATCTCCCCTCCTTCCTTCTCAGACCTCCCGAGAATAACAGTCATATAGCTGAATAACAGGTGTAGGCAAGACATCAGAAATGGAGTCACTGAATTTTAGCATGAAAAGCAGAAGGCAACCTGCTGATAGGTGAAATGCAAATACTCAGAATGTGTGCAGATGGGGCTGCAGCAAAGGTGGGAGCCTCAACGTTGAGAATGGAGGCTGGGAGTGACAAGAACTAAATGTATGCCGGCAGCTGAGAGTAGGTAGAACATGGTCCTGAAGGCCTCCAGAGTAGAGCCCTTCTCACTTGGGCATGTTGCTGTCTACTCTGAAGATCCATGCATGTTCACAGCATACCCCTCAGCCTTTGATTCAGGAGAACTACCAGTGAGCAAACAGGCCTGCGCTCATGACCAGGCAGAGTGCTCACATGACAGAGCAGAAAGCGCATGTCCACTTAGATTCAGCAACTCAGGTTTTCCTCCCTTTCTTTTTTTTATTGTTAAATTTATTGGGGTGACGTTGGTTAGTAAAAATTACATAGGTTCCAGGTGCACAATTCTACATCACATCGTCTATGCATTGCATTGTGTGCTCACCACCCAGAGTCAGTTCTTCCAGGGTTTTTCTTTTTCTTTTTAAAATATTTATTTATTTATTTATATTGTTTTTTGACAGAGAGAGATAGAGATACAGAGACAGAGACAGAGAGAGAACTCACTAAGAATGACTGAATTCTGTCTAATGGAAGTTTCCACAAGCGAAAATTAAGAAACCATAGAGCAAGGAACTATAAAAGCAATAATGGAAGAAAATGTTCCAGAAACTTTTGAGGCAAACAGGAATCTTCAGCTGTCAATGCCCAATAAAGGGACCTTACTTCAAAACAAAAACAAAAAACTTAAAAAAAAAAAAGAACATTTAATAAAAAAAAAGAAAAAAGAAAAGCTGCAGATGACCCTGAACAAAACAGATCTGAACTACAAGGATCTAGCTATACATGGGATTTTTTTCAACTGCCCAAAATTCAACTGAGCCATGCAGTTTAAGCCTGCATTATTCAAGGGTCAACTCTGCAGCTGGAACTCTGTATATGCAGAGGACTAACTGTAATTGTATGAGAATTTCTGACTGACTGTGTAGGTCAGCACCCTAACCTCCAAGTTGTTTCAAGGTCAATTGTAATAAACCTATTCTCAGGCATATATTTATAAAATTTCATGTAACAAAGATAAAGAGAAGAAGATCCTAGCTGTTTCCATAGAGGATATCTACAAAAGAACAAGAATTAGGCCAATACGAGATTTCTCAACAAGGCACTGAGCACGTATTAGACACGCAGAGCAAAATCTTCGTGTTCTGAGGAAAAATTGTTGTGAACTTAGAATTCCATTTCCAGTGTGAGGACAAAATGAGGACCTTCTTAGGACAGCAAGGATTCCAAGATTATCTCCTATGCATCCATTGGGAGGTAGTTTTTTTAGGCTTCACTTTCATTCTGTGGGAGTGCAAATAAAGAAACAGGAAGATGCAAGATACAAGAAATTGTGTGACTGACTTGGAATGACTGAAAAGGATCAGGATAACAGCTCTGCAGCAGGGCTAGAGCTCCATTGATTCAAATTAGAAGAAATCTCTGAAAAGATGGAACAGGTTCCATTTAATAGACACAATGTAGAAAGAGCTGCAAAGCTCAGAAACATGATAATGGTGCTGTTTCTTCTCTCAACAAGAAGAAAAGAAAGGTACCGTATTTTCCAGCGTATAAAACGACTGGGTGTATAAGACGACCCCCTAATTTTACAGTTAAAACATAGGTTTAGGCCTATATTCGCTGTATAAGACTACAGCCTTGGAAGTGGGGGGTAGTCTTATATAGCGAATATAGGCCTAAACCTATGTTTTAACTGTAAAATTAGGGGGTCGCCTTATACGCCTGGTCGTCTTATATGCCGGAAAATACGGTAATTAGAAACCACAGGAAAAATCTAAAACTCAAGAAAGCCATGGTCCAAATGTGAAGCCAACAAAATTGTGGTGAGCCTTTGAGTAATTGATGGAATGAAAGAGGCAGACCCACAAAAAAGAAAATGTGATCACAGTTCGCTACACAATTAGCAGCTAATGGCAATTACAATCTATTATAATAGTACACACAGTTTATACCTTCTAACTTTTTGCCACAATATAAAATATTTAATCATGTCAACATAAAATTAGTCTATACAATAAAAGAGTAAGGGGAAAGCTGATGGCAGTTGGGCACAGGAAAGGAAGTGATGGAATAAGAATTTGGTCTTTTGAAGAGTGACTTGGGTAAGCAAGTGATGGTTTTCATGAAGAGCCCTTCTGGCCTTTTGATGTCTCCAAGTCCACACTAACTCACCATGGCTGCCTCTGCACGTAAAGCAGTGCCTGGTGGTAAACTGAACAATGTGGCTGGAGGGGCAGAGAAAGGTGTCTCTCAGAAGGCACTCCCAGCTTCTGACTACGATTCAAAATCATTTTTTATTGCTTGTACCCACACATCCTCCAACAGCAATGTGTTGAAAATAGAAGAGACCGGGGGATGCCGGGATGGCTTGGTGGGTTGAGCACTTGTCTGGCAGCTCCAGGGTCAAAAGATCAAATCCTGGCCCTGACCCATATGGACCCATATGCCAGGGCAAGCTTCTCATGTGGGAGGCCCCCGGTTTGGTTCCCGCTCTGGGTTGCTTCCCATGTAGGAGGCCCCCAGTTCACAGGGGTGTGCTTCTCATGTGTGAGGCCCCTGGCCAGGTTCCTGCCCTGTGCAGCCCCCACCCACCTGTGGAATGAAACTATGTCAAAAACGACACTTGATCTTAGCCAAAAGGCCGAGAAGCGATATGTCAAAAACTGATGACACGCAACCATGGAGACTGCTCTGGGCCCTCCCCCTTCTCTGTCAAAAAAATCAAAAATCAAAATAAATCTTACAAAAAAAAAAAAAGAAAAGACTGGACAGAAAAAAACAACTCTCCTGAGTCTGAAGCTGGCTGCTGGAACACTTTTTTCTTTGTCCTTATTTCCCTACTCCTGTTCCTACTTTATTATTAAGTGGTTTCAAAGGTCTCTAACCCTGCAGTATAAGAAATCCCCCCAACAGATCAGAACTCTGTGCACTAGAACAGCCTGAGGAGCTTTATTTAACGATGGGAGAGGGGAAGCTGGATGGCTCTGCGGGTTAAGCACTTGCTTTGCAGCCCCGGGGACTGAGGATCAAATCTTGGCCCTGGCCCGTGCAGACCCATATGCTGAACTGGGGTGTGCTTCCCATGCAGGAGGCCCCCAGTTTGACCTCCCATTTGTTGAGCATTTTTTTATGTATCTGTTGGCTGTCCGTATGTCTTTAGGAGAGAAGTGCCAGTTTAGGTCTTCTGCCCATTTTTTTAATTGGATTGTTTGTTTTGTTGTTGTTGAGTTGTATGAGTTCTTTATATATTTCAGATATTATCCTCTAATCAGAGGCATTATTTGCAAATATTTCCTCCCATTCGGTTGGTTTCCTTTTTACTTTGTTGGTACATTTATACAATGGAATACTACTCGCAATAAGAAAAGATGAAATACAGCAATTTGTGACAACATGGATGAACCTTGAAAACATCTTAAGCGAAATAAGTCAGAATGAAAGAATCAAGAAACATATGAGCTCACTTATAGGTGGAATATAAAATTGAAATGAACAAAGAAACAAATACTCATGGACACAGTCAATAGTTTAGTGGTTACCTGAGGGTAAGGGGGGAGGTAGGGGGGAGAGATGGGTGGGGGGAG
>PVKE010027695.1:0-21426 GCA_004027555.1 Craseonycteris thonglongyai | reverse complement strand
ACATCACCCATGCATCGCATTATGTGCCCAGCTCCCAGAATCAGGTCCCCCTCCAACCCGATATATCTGGTGCCCACTCCCCCCTCCCCACACAACTCTCCCTCCCCACTCCCCCCTCCTCCCTCCTCTCCAGGTAAACACCAAACCACTGAGTGTGTCCATAATGCTGGTGCCCTCTCCCACCTCCCCTCCAGTGGACTATTTCTTAGTTGAGTTTCTCTCTACCATACTATATATACCCCTTTCAACAACACTTTGTTCCTATCAAGAAGTAACATTACAAGGGAAGTTCATTCTTAAAGATCTACTTGAAGACACTTTGCAACAATGAAATTTGCTGATGTAATGACCATTTTAAAAGCAATCTCTTCCTTACACATCTGAACATATATGAATGTGTTAACTCAAAATATATTCTTACCTCCCATCCATAACTGGGGTCTTTCAGGTTTGACCTCTGCTCTCCCACGTATGGCCCAAACTTTTCACCTGCTTCAATCTTCCTTTTGGTCCATATTCCTAGTCCTGCTCCAGGCATATTTGACTCTCGGAGTTCAAACTCAGCAGGAATGGGAATATCATCTGGGATGTAGATGGGGGCTTTGTAAGGAGAGCCCTCCTTTGGCGTGAATACTTCGCTGGATGTAGCTGGAGAGCATGGCTCTTGAATATTGAGGGAGGGTGTGCTGGCTACTCCATCTGCATCTGGCATTTCTTCCAAAGGAATTTCAGGGTAGCTGCCATATACACACTCATTACCTGTGAATAAATAACTTCGTGAATTCTTACTAATATAGAAGAGACAAAATTCCACAGCTTGGTAGTCACCTTATAATGTTGTTCTTTGAAGACAAACTGGAGATAACCATTGTTAAAATAGGCCTGCATTAAAATCTCTGTTATTCCCCTGGGGGGTGGGGGGTTATAATTATCACCTCTTTGGTTTATCTACAGTAAATCTATAAATCAAATGAGCTTATCTTTAACTGTCAATAATACTGTCATGGGCCAGCTCAATCCATTATCCATCTGGGCAACAATCAGCAATTTAATTATTGACCAGAATAAAGCAGATAAAAAATAAACATGTGAATGGTGCAATGCAAGAATGATGTGATGGGTACTTGTACATCTGGAAACTATCTGATTGTTACCAACCAATGCCACCCCATTATATTTAACAATAAAAAAAATAAAATAAAAAAATAAAAAATTTGAAAAAAATAATAAATAAAATAAACATGTGAACCTACAATCCAGAAAAACATCCCAAACTGGGAGCTGATAGCATTTTATAATGTATTAGAAAGTTGTATCATGCAATGGTAACTTGGGCTGAATTGTAGGAGACTTGTCAAGATTCCAAAGCCTGCCATGTGCAACAAGGCTTAAATTATGTGGTAGGATTATCTATTGAAATATTAATTTATGTTTGTTCTTTCTCTACTTTCCCTTTCCCATTTCAAACACATCACCAAGCCCTTGGTATTTTCTTGCCTCAGTAACTTACACAAAAAAGAGAATTAAGGTTACTTGAAGCTATTGACTCCTCTCGATATTTATAAAATCATTAAAGAAGGAAATGGAGAGGAAATGGAGAAGAGGATGTTGGGGTGCAGCAGAAAGAGAGAGAATTTTTCCCAGATTAACAACCAAAAAAAAGCCCCTGCATGGATCAGAGTCCTGGGGAAAATGACAAAACCGTGGAGGGCACAGTGGGTAGAGAAGCGGGGAGTAGAGACGCTCAGCACTGGGGCTCTAAGGACTTCGCAAAGCAGCACAGGCTCCACACCTGAAGTGAATGAGTACACCATGTCAGACTGTAGCATCTTTATGCAACTTTTTGAGGGTGTGGGGAAGTATAAAGAATAAGGACTGGGCTTAAATTTCCCACCAGTCCACAGCTAAAGGGAATTTTAGTTATCTTAAAGCAAATAAACGCATGTTTCTTGTTCACTAGAAACTGGACTAAAGTCATACCTGATTTGTTTGATATGTATACCTTCAAGGGAAAGTGGGTTTAAAATGATAAGGCAGATTTCAATAAAAGCCATCTAAGGGTAAAATTAGTTGCCTTAGGTTACCATTGCAGGGGTTCTAATATAGCCTAGATAACCAAAAGTTAGTATCATATGGAGGAATTCTAGTTTCAGGTTGGTCTTCAAGCTCCTACCAACCCTGCAGTTCTATGAATCATTCAAGTCTTCCAGGATAGTTCATTGAATTAGAGGGTAGAAAAGCTGAATTCTACCCCCCAATTCCTTCTCTGATTAATTGTGGAAATCAATTAACTGTAACACTCAATAACAACTGTACATCAAGTACCGACTCATCTTAAAGTTCTGTGAAATGCAAAGTGATAGTACAATGTAAAAGTATCTAATGAGGTGCTTGGTTCTTGATTCAAACAATGAGATCATTCCTTCTAAAACAAGCATAGAACTGAACTTCAGGACCCAAACTTACTTCTATGAGACATTTGATATCAACATGTAAGCTCATTATCATTCAGGTCCAGTGTCTCCAAAATTTTGCACATTATCATCTGCCCTCAAGTCAAGTATCCTGCCCACTTCCCATTTCCATTAAAAATACCATTTTCCCTTAATAATCCATGTGCAAGGTTCTAAAATAACATGGACATTTTCACTCCTTCATCCTCCAATCTATCCAGTCATTAAATACTGTGCATTCTTTCATGCAAGATTTTCAGCTTCCTCCCGTTTTTAATCCCCATTTTCGTTCCTGAATTTTCTCAGTTTTCTAAATGGGTCTCCAGACCTCCATCCTCTTTGCAGTATCTCTCAGCCTGGAGCCTGTACAATGCTGCTGGGTTTATCTTCCTGGCACACCAATTTTCCTGTACTACATAGTCTTCAATAACTCCCAACATCCACAGGTAAGAATCGAAAGAAAGTTCTCCATTTTGGAATTAAATCTCTCTGGTTTCAAAACCGCTCTTTCTCTCAGCTTCTGAACACTCTTTAATAGGAGACCTCTGGCTAGAATAAACTTAACCCTGTCTTCTAAACTTGGTGAGCATTTTCTCAGTCATTCTACCTGCCTGCATATCTATTTCTAATCCTCTGCCCGTCCAACTCCTAGTCATCCTCCCAGGTCAAGTCCCTTGAAGGCTTAGAAGTCATAATTCTTAGGAATTCTCCAAGTGATCTGCATACAGTTGCTTAATAAATACTTGTTAAGTAAACAACTAGCCTAACAAATATTCTTTCTGGACTATTAAATCAAATCAACATTATTCTACCAAATATAGGAAACTATTTTGATCCTGAAAAGCAAGTACCTTTAAACCCATAGAAATGGAACACAATAGATCATAAAAATTTCTCCAAACACAGTATGAAAAGAAATAATTTTAATAATGCCCCAAAGAAATCTTATGAGAGAAATATACTTCAGGATGCAAACACACTTGATAAAATCTATCTAATTTTACCCTTCTGGAAGATTGTGTTCTTCAACTCAAGAGCCAAAATTTCACTAGCATTCTTGATACAGTTAAAAACATGTAAAAATATCTCCCTAGAATTATAACATTTAACTACTGCAAATGTAGAGTTACTTTACATATCCTTACTGGGATTTATCATTCATTGTGAAAATTGTATTATTCTCAAGGAGTAAGTATTGTAAATTGGAAGACATTGTGTAACCTATAGACTTGTCCATTTCGGCAGCAGGAAACAAAAAGGCATCCAAATGAATAGAAGTATTTCCTCCAGTAATTATCCATTAAATGCCAGTAAAATTTCCCCTATTTTCTCAAAGGGTTAAATCAGTCATACTGTCAGTTCCATCAACTTGATCTCAAATCTCAAAAAAGGACAGAGACAAACCCATCGGGGCCCTCCCACTGGCATAGCTGACCCATGACCTTTGAGTAATCCACAAACTCTCCCAATGCATAATTTAAATGAGTGCATTTCAACTCCTGTGGAGACAAAATACACATGTGTGCCCAGGCTGCTGCACAGAAGAATTTGAATTTAAAGGCTGAATGCAATTCTGCTTACAATGGCAAAAAATTCTAATTAAACTGAAGAACAACTTATATAGGTCAAGCAAATCCAGGAGAGAGACTCATGGTCCTATTCATCCACGCACAGGCATTAAATGTATACCGCAAACATAGGTATTTTGTTTTCAAGCCACTGTTAACTAGTATCGTCAGAATTAAAAAAAAAATTTTTTTTAAGACTGTGGTAACAAAAATAAAAAAGAAATATAAACCTGCTGAGCTTTATGTATCAAAACATGCAACTATACTTCAATGTGAGCTAGCATTATAAAAATTTCAACAGCAAATGCACTTTTTCACATTTATAACCAAAATAAGCTCATTCTTCCATGTATGTTACTCAAGAACTATCCAAAAAGTTGATAAGACATTTCATATCTAAATGACAAATTACCTCAATTATCATATTTCCATTAAATCTCTGTTATTGAAGAAAAAGTTAGTAGATCCTTTCCCTGAGCTATAACTATAGTTAATTAAAACATTGCTCAGATATCATCACACTGACAGACTGGACATATTTACAGTAGGTAAGTATCAGGTAATAAATGCTACATACATCAGTAGTCCCATAAAGATAAATAACCCTTGTAACTTCTTGGAGCTGAGCTGCCTACTACTGGAATTTGCTTCATGCATCCTTTAGGTGTGTCATTAACTTGAATGAGGACAGAAAGATTAGTTAATCGTTGGAATGGAAGCTAATGACTTGGGAAGTGCTCTTAGAAATCAACCTCTTCAATTCAAATTTTAAGTGTTCTAATATCCTTGGAGACCCAGCAAGAGCACACATTTGGATTATATTTCTCTCTCTGACTATGAATAACATAGGTTTCCACTTGAGGTGAGTTCCATTTTGAAAACAAATCAGAAACTGCAAATAGAAATTTTGAAAATAATAGCAACAATAATTGCTTCCATTTTCTCATTTTGATGCTCACAATCCAGTGAGAAAATTATGGTGAGAAGAATAATCTTCCATTTTGCAAATCTGGGAGCTAAAACTTAAGGATGCTGAATAGGAGAGCCAAAGTCAACTGAGACTACACTACAGGTGATATTGTAAATACAACTTTTATATTCATCTATTTTAATTTCCTTAGGTTATATTCCTATAAGAAAACTTTACGAATATTGATACATAGCTTTTCAGAGGTGTATACCAGTTTATACTCCCAACTAGATTAGCATTTATTATTATGTCTTGTTTTTAAAAGTTATTAATACCATGGAATAGAGCATATATATACCGTCACTTGAATTCACATCTCAGTGATTACTGAGATTAAATATTTTTACCATTCAGATTTCTTCATTTACAAATTGTTTATTGTTTTGTGCATTTTTTAATTGGGCTTTTGTTGGTCTCTCTTATCTAAAATAAAGAAATTAGCCCTTTGATATAATCTTTGCTACTTTCCCCAGTAAATCATTTGTCATTTGTTTGTTATTTTTTAATGAAGTTTTCTTGTTGTACAAAAATTTTAACTTTTATGGAAGGAAACCTAATTTTCCTTTGTGATTTTCACAGTTTTCTTAGAAATTCCTTACCTATCTGAGGGGAGAAAAGAAAAGGAGAGTCTCTTGTATTTTGAGTTTCATAGTTGCTTTTCTACCAACCTTGAATTACCAATGATTTACTGCTGAGTGAAAAGCAGAGAAAAATGATTTCATTTATTTGAGCTCCTGTGAACGGCAGGCTAGAAAAAAAGAAAAAAAAATGCCATTTCACTCGTAATTCTTTGATTCTTATTTGCAAGGCTGGCCTAAAATGCCTTCTCTTTTTGTGGGTTTTATATAACTCACCATTTGTTTCACTTGGCCTTTCTGCCTAGTTTAACTGCAAATCTTCTGGGCAGATGCCATTCAAAATGCCGAGGTTCAGCATTAATAACAATTCAGTACCTGTCAGAATACTTATCACTCACCATTATCATTAACGATACTAACGTAAAAATTTTCTCTCTGCTCTTCACATTAGTTCACTGACAGAAAATATTTAGCAGCTAAATAGAGTTTAATACTAATATTAAAAGCATATATTCATTGCTTGGCTATAAAGTTTGGCTGATTTGTGTAGGCACTAAGCAAGAAATTAATTCTTTATACTGAGCTGTGCACACTTATGCAACAACACATCCATGTGAACGTGCTGTGTTTGTGTGTGTGTGTGTGTGTGTGTGTGTGTGTGTGTGTGTGTGTGTAATCGCTCACTAATCTTAAAAATAGGCCGAGACAGAAACATGCTTAGAGATCTCAGACAGACTGGTTGAGATCATAACTACACAAAACAACTGCCAGGAGGAGACCAGCTAGGGAATTGAACAGATTAGGTAACTCAGAAATTTAGACATTTTCCCCCATTATGTTCCTCGTTGCAGTTTTGTAATAAAAACATGAGCAAACTTCAAAGGAAGCTCTGTAGTAAAGGTTAATTGCTACTAAAGAAGAGGGTGGGCCCGAGCGCCAGTACTTTGTGCCCAACTTGCAAGCAGACAGGAAGGATTACACGTGGCTGAGCGCGGAGGATGCGTGCCCAGCTCCAGGCGCAGAGCAGGCACTGCCAAACCTCAAGCCCCACCAGGGACCGCCTGGTAGGACGTGAGCACATGAACACGAGTCCATGAGTCGGTGCCGGCTAACAGTGGGGCGGGAAAGGGAGGGGGAAGACATCCATTTCCTTCCCAAATTCAAACCGGACGTGCTCGTCTTCCCTTGTTAGGACAATTCCAGAACGGTGACAGCGGCGTGTGTGTGAGACAGCAGAGGATCTCAGGAGCCAGCTCTTAGACACCGGCAACACGGCCCACAAACGCGTGCTGGGCCGGGCTGGGGGTGGGAAGGGTGGAGCCCCAGTAACGCCAGATGCATAAACAGAACAAAGAAGGGGGCTCTGAA
Source organism: Craseonycteris thonglongyai (assembly GCA_004027555.1). NCBI lineage: Eukaryota > Metazoa > Chordata > Mammalia > Chiroptera > Craseonycteridae > Craseonycteris > Craseonycteris thonglongyai. The sequence continues at coordinate 14,489 of PVKE010027695.1, read as the reverse complement.
CGGGCCAGCAGAATGTTCTGTGAGACTGGCCGCACGAAAATGGAATTTCAGATCCCAAAGAAAGAAAGAAAGAGAGGAGACTGGTAAAAGGAAGAAAGATGAATTTCCAGCAGACTTAAAGTAGCTTTGAAGGACTGCATGGAGGAAGGGTCCAGAGGCACAGGCTCTGAAAATAGAGGCAATTATGGCGCTGGGGAGCTGCTGACAGACATGGTCTTCAGGATGTGATGCCTCCAGGGAGGGGTGAGAAGAAAATAGACCTCCCTAGATCTTTTGACACTGGGCAGCATTTGTAGAATCCATGTCGCTAGAGACCATTATTTTTGTAAAATAATCTATCAACATGGCTTGGCACATGGAATTTTTTTTAATGACCTTTTAAGCTTCCTTGCACCTCTAGTATTTGCTACTTCCTTGTACCATGCTATTCCATCTCCCTTATGGAACGTTTTCCCCCAGGGCTTCCTAAAAATATTTCATTTACGGGCTATCAAAAAAATACCCCACATGTATGGAAGAGTGTTGGGAGACAAACAAGGGAGATGGCAAAAAATATCACATGAACTGAAAGTAAGGGACCAAATCAACGAGCAAACATTTATTTTTCTCACGTGATGTGGCATACTTCTTGCTTGTTCTGTGGCTTTTAAATCTGGTTAAGAGTTTCTCCACCCTCCTAGAAATTTCACAGGCATTACACTAAACAATCCTGGCTTGGGAATTAAACTGGTAGTTTCTAAGCTATTAGGAAATGAGTTCAGCCACTTTTAAAAATTCCTCTTCCGAGATGGAACTAAGTAAGCTTTTTAAAAATGGTTATGCAATAAAATTTCTAAAAAATTCATAGGTAAGGTATCTATTTACAGAATCTAAAACAGCTAAAATAAGGATGTTAAAGCTCTGCCAGTACTACAAGGAAAAACACAACCTGGTTAATGTTTTGCTTATTCTATTCTTAGGGAGCTACGGTCACCAATATCTGCTGAAGTGACCAGGTAAGAACAGACTTATCACATATCAGATAGTGTTTCTTTTACAGTGTAACTCTGTGCCCTGACTTTCTTTTAGCCATACACATTTTTAAGGAAATTTTGGCAACCTTTGGCCTAATGGCTTTTCTCATAAGGTCTTCATATCCCCAAAGTGATCTTCCTCCAGATTCATTTAGAGTAAAATAGAAATGCCCTGCAATTATGTCTCAACAGACTGGGTGGTTACTCCTCAGGCAATCTGAAATGACCAGAGTACAGCCTTTCAGCATTCAAGCCATATCTACAGTAATTATTTGCCAGCGTATCTAAAAGAAGGCAGGCATTTCCTGTTGCACACAAATGGGACACTCTTATCTAAATTACTGTTTAAACAGGTATTTAAGAAAAGACTATCACAGGCAGGAATTTGCTGATGAGGGAACACATTAGTTTAGGGCTAGACATGTTCGTTGGGATCTAACCATTGTCAGGAAAGGAAGTGTATCAGCATCAGGAAGGTATAGAGAACGTTTTACAGCTCCCACATGGGTCAAGATGGGGACTGTAAATTGTGCCATTTGCGTTTGGGGAAAGCAAGAGTGGCCCAAGCCCTGACATGGTGGTGTGGATTCAGCAATATCCTCCAGTGCCCAGAAAAACCTTGAGAGTCAGAGCCTGAGACTTGTAGCTTTTTGGGTCCCTGTTTCCCTGTCCATAAAATAAGCACATGGACAAGTTCTGCCCCGGTCCACTCCACTCAAGCAATCCCAGTTCTACATAACGAAAACTGAAGGATGGTCAAAATTTGGTGTTACCAAAACCTCATAAAATCTATTTCCTGGAAAGACACTTTGAGAATTGGGTTGGTCTCTCCCAACATATAGCCTAGGAGAGACTGTACTCAGGCTGCCTAACTTTGCTCTAACCAGTGAAACTGGAATTTATTCCCAGTAGAGGCTTATAAAACTGGGTTGTTATTCTCACATTAAGTAGACTGCCCTCTGGTGAGGACTGTGGTTTACGTGTGGGTAGAATGTGTGGTTTACTACCTCTAATTTGTTTATGTTGTTGATGGTTTCAAAAGAAAGCTGCAGTTCTTCACATGCTAAAGAGTGACCTGATTTGCTTCCTTAAAAAAAGTGTTTGAAGGCGGGGTGGGGCATGAGGGAGCATTAATGTGCCACTGCTAATGGAGGAACAACTGGGATCCCTTTGACCACAGCTCTGCTTCATTCAGCTCTGCATGTGAAATGAGAGCCCCAACTTGTTTATTATAATTACCTAAGTGCGGCTTGGTGGCTTTTGGCAGAGATCCTTCTTGCCTCCAAAAGACAGACCAAAATGCAGGAGGTACAAGTTAAAGGAAAGAGAGGGGAGAAGCGCATTCTGAAGCAAGGGACTGAATGCTAATGTAAACTGGATAAATATATTCAAAACACTCCCAAAATGGTGAAAATCAAAAAAGTCAATGAAATTGAGCTCTACTTTCTACCACGCAGTAAACAAAGATAGGTGTGTGTAAGAACTGAATAAACAGTGTGAATGTGAGTGCAAATTCATTCTCACAGCGGATTTGATGTAGACTCTTCCTTACTGTGACAAAACAAGAGTTTTACAGCCAGGAGTCCTTCATAAAGAAAAGAAAATAATGATGCATGTCTGGCAGAAGAGGGAGTTGTAGCAATGGCTGAGAAAAAGGAATGTGAACAAGCAATAGAACACTAGCCTAACTACACTCTTGATTTGATAAGGAACAGAGAGTGTGCAATTTTCTTAGAGTCTGAAAATAACGTTTTATTTGAGAATGAACAATGGTCCTTGTTCTCACAAGGCTTGGTAACAGACAACAATGACTTGTGATCTTAAAGTGATTGTGTGAGAGCTGTTCTTTGATTGGGCTAATTTTAGCTTAGACTCTGGCCCCATTACAAATGCAATATCTTCAGTGTAAAATAAGTTTAAATAGTTCCAAGGAGTGCAATTTTCTGCCCCTATACCAAGCTCTAAAGGCCCCCATATTGAATTCCCCAAAACTACATCTTATTAAAAGTAAAATCATTCAAAACCATGGGGATAGATGGAATGTCATTGAAAAACATAAAGGAAGGCTGTTGTTTTTTTTTAATTTGAGAAAACATTATACACTTTGATAAAAAATATTTTCAGAAAAATATGAACAGATGTGCTATGCATATGTGTATACATACAGTACATAGCACTTATGATTTGAGAGGGGGAAATTTCAACATTGCTAAGTGGTAACACAAGCTAGGTATTTAAAGGAATGATATAATATGACAACTTCATAGACTACCAAGCTATGTATGGTCTCTGGATATCGTCATTATCAACATGTACAATAACTAGTAGCATTAGGTGGTCTGTACAGTATCCTTCATGTCTAATTGAGTCACACAGTCTAAGACACTTGATGGGCACCAGGCACTGCCTCCTAATGAGAACTGACTTTAAAGAAAGGAATTCCAGGACCTCTTCTATATAAATTACTATCATTTGCAGCAAGAGAGGATAATAAATGTTTGCTGGCAAAAACTAAATTTATTTACAAACTGGGTCTAATTTATTTATGGCTCCAATATGATCAGCTTTTGTTGAAATATTTATGTTATCTGTACTTCTGCCTCACTAAACTCTGCCACAATCATAAACACTGTTGAAAAATTATTTGCAGTTAGCAGGATTTAAACTACCCATTATATCACCAGCTAGTGCCAGCAAACTTTTGCACCGCTTGATAAAGTTTCCTCTGTGGAATAAATATACATTTGACTTTCAAAATCTTTGGTGGGCTCCATACTATGAAAAGTGAAGAATTACACAGATGTCCTAGACTTTACCGTTCATGTGTGAAGGCTTCAGTTGCATATTCCAAATGAAACTTTGTGAATATACTACAAAAATGTAGTCTTTGTGACATAAAAAAGGGAAGTAGATGATCGAAATGTTGAAACAATCGTTTTTGCTAAAGATGCTACTTCTCAGGCTTACTCATGTACTCATTCCAAAATATTTACCTGGTACTATGTTGAACCTGGAACTGTCCAAATTGCTAAAGCTAGACCTAGACATGAATAATATAAATTTTCTGGGGAAGCCAGGATGGCTTAGTGAGTTAAGTGCTCACTTTGCAGCCCTGGGGTCTGAGGATCAAATCCCAGCCCCAACCCGTACAGCCCCATATGCTGAACTGGGATGTGCTTCCCATGCGGAAGGTCCTCAGTTCAGTTCTCCCACCCCCTCACTGGGCTGAGGGGATGTGCTTCTCATGCAGGAGACCCCCAGCCCATTTCCCGCCCTGCTCAGCCCCAGCCCACCTGTGTGGAACAAAACCATATCAAAAAAACTGATGATGTGCAACTGCGGAGACTGCTCTGGGCCCTCCCCTTTCTCTCTGTCTCTCTCTGTCTCTATTTTTCTCTGTCTCTGTCAAAAACAACAAAATAAATCTTTAAAAAAAAAAAAAGCAAGATAAATTTTCTGCCTTCAAAGAACTTAAAGTTTAGCAGTGAAGACAGAGGTGGTAACAGGTATATGACAATGCAGCAAAATAAGTTCTAAGATGAGATTAGGAAGAGTAATGATGGTCGAGCATTAAGTATAAGTAACTACAATTGGGTATCAGTCTTATACAAACCCGTAGACTTACATTAAGTAAAACTATATATGTATGAAATTTTTTAAAAATAAACTTTTTATTTCAATTTTGGCAGAAATGCAGTTGCCATTCACATTTATTTTTGAGAATCACCAAGTTCTTCACAGTAGCATTAAAATCAAAATCGGGATGGTTTACTCTCATAAATAACTCACAAAATGATGAAACCAATAGATTTGAAAATCACATTGCCCATATTTCTATTATAAAATGAGTCAAGAGAAAACTACATGGAGAAGTTGTCTATTTCAGTGAAAAAGTCTAACTGTTCTACTGGGAAGGAGGTGGGACTGCCTTGATGCCAATAAAACCCCCAATGGCCTATAAGTGGCCCAAACACCATCTGTCTTCCAGTTAGAACTGAAAGTTGTGCCAAACAGATCAGGGACAGTTCTGGTTGAGCTCAAAACAGTGCCGTATAAAGACAGAAGACTAACCAGGTCATTCTAGAACCTCCAATATAAAAGTAAGAGTCATCAGAGAACAAAGAACAGTAATACTGATTTCTGGGGTCTTACACTATTCAACCAAAGACCAAGAGGGTGCTCCTTTTCTAAACAATATCCATATATGCCTATGATAGTCAAAGTCACTCAACCAAAAGTCAAAGTAGCCAAATAAATTTTTAGAGCTGTGTTTATGTGATGAAAGGAAAGAATCTCAAAAAGGGAGTTATTTATTTATCAAGGTGCTTTGTAAAAAGGAATACCAAAAATCAAGGTATTTGTAACTTCATGTTTAGTAGTATAAGCATAAAATATTTTGTTGCTCAACATTATATAAAACAACTTTTACTAGATTCAGGTATTATTCTCCAGAATAAGCAAAATCTCAGCTATTTTGTTTTGTGCTTTTGCTGATCATTTTATGGATTTATTTTCTAATAAAACTTCTTAATCAAATTGTTTGTTTTAATAGGTTATAACTTTGCCAATTAAGTTAAATAAGATCTTTTGGCATCATATAGATTAAACCTCAGTATTATTGATTAAAATACCCACTTTTCATAACACTGTAGAATCTCAGAGCTAAAGAAACCAGAAAATTATAAGTTTACTCATGTAAACATCTAAGATGCTTGCTGATTCAATTATATTGTGAATCAATACCTCTAAATCTATGTAAACTATGATTGTTTCAGAGAAAAAAAATGAAAATGTTGTAATGTTATCAAAAGTATACAATGTTAAGAAAATCTATAGGGCAGGAGAGGTATCTGAAGTCTATAGAATAATTAGGCCATACATAAGCATTGTGCTGGTGTTCCTTCTTATTTTTGCTATTGTTGCTATATGATTAGATCTGCTTCATTCAACTTTGTAATAACTCATCATCATTATTACATCTTAGCAATTATGATCCAAAATTTGCTACAAACCATTAACCGTTTAGTCAACAAGATTTTATACCGAAAGCACCATGGGAGGTCACTAAGAAGAATAAAGTGAAATTGCTGATTTCAAAGAACTTACAATCCTGTCAGAGAGATAAGACAAATGTCCAGAAAGAATGAACATGTTTGATATAATGCTCCATTGCACAGAGTCAAGTGAATGCTACAGAAAACAAGGACTGCAATAATCAACACTATGTGTGACATTCTTCTTTAAGAGAAAACTGAAGTGGGGAAGCCAGGATGGCTCAGCAGGTTAAGCGCTCATTTTGCAGCCCCAGGGTCCAAGGATAGAGTCCTGGTCCCGGCGCTGGCCCAAGCAGACCCACATGCTGAACTGGGGTGTGTCCCCAGTTAGGTTCTTGCTGGGGCTAGCTTCCCATGCCGGACGCCCCAGGCCAGGTTCCTGCCCTAAGCAGCCTCCCACCCCTACCTGTGTGAAATGAAACTGTCCAAAAACTGGTGATATATAACTATGGAGACTGCTCTCGGCTCTCCCCATTCTCTCCCTCTCTCTCTGTCCCAGTCCCTCTCTCTCTGTGAAAAACAATAAAATAAAATCTTTTTCTTTTTTTAAGAGATAAAACTGAAGTGTAAGATGATTAAAATTTCTACTTATGATACAGACAGATAATCGAAAGGACTGCGAAACAAAAGGTGGACTGTGGCCGAGCCTTGGAAAGGTAATGACTTCTAATTGGATTGAGTTTATCATAGTTGCAGAGGTACAGCGGACACAGAAGAAAGGATTAGTGTGATTTCTACTTTCCATTATTTGGCATAATGAGAAAACAGAGGGTGGTCCACATCCCTTGTACATATTATGAGCCATGGGAGATGCTTAATATGTCAGTTTTGGGTAGCACTGAGCTCTCCTAAATAAACACATTTATTTGGACATAGTTAAGTCAAAATAGGTCACCTGAAAAAAAGGTTATGGGTCATTAATTTGCATACTACAGTGATTTATGAATTTTTAAATTAATGATCCTGGATCTCTGTACCATTTCAAACAGTGGGATATATCTGCATTTTTCTTCAAAGTTTAGCTAGCTTAAAAGGTCAAATGAAAATACTTGGCAGAAGAAAAACCAGCTGAGCAGACTTCCTTTCTTCTAGGTGGAAAAGAAGCACATTATAAATTCTTCCAAAAAATAGCCTTATATACTCCAAGTGAACACCCACATACACACAACCCTAGGTAAATACATGGAGAGTCATAAAAGGATCATGCAGTTAGCATACCCAAACACAAGTGAGCCAAAGTGGGAAAGGTGACTAGAGCATTCCACCACCAAAACTACACAGAACTGTAAAGTGAGTGGAGGGACCGTGGGTGACCAATTTACTGCAAAATCCCCAGAACCCAGCAAAGATTCTAGCTCATAATGATAATTAAATTTCTAATTGTTGACTTGAAACATTAGCCAAAACAAACCTATTGTACTGAAAGTAGTAAGTTGTATCTCCTTTCCCTTTTCTAAGTTGTAAAATTTTAACATAAATGTGACAAAGGTATAACACAAATTGTGTCCTCAGTCTGTTTAAGAGTGTCCATTAAAAATGGCCCACTTAAGAAAGGAAACATACATGCTGATTCTAGACATGGTTATACATGCAAACACATGTGTGCACGCGTGTGCGTGCGCACACACACACACACTCCAAATTTTCAAGATTCTAATGGATAAAGTTAACTATAAATGGCTTCAATTCAGAGTTCTTACCATGTCCTCCTCACATTGCAACTTCTTCAAATATACAGAGGGTGCCAAACAAATGTATGCACATTTTAAGAAAGGAAAAAACTGTATTAAAATTGTAATACTCAATATATACTGATAATAAAAGATGGGTACAAGTCATGTTTGACTTCTGCAATTACAAGAGGTGCTCAAAGTGGTTAACATCAGTGTCCAGACACTTCTGATTGCTATGAACTACTACTTCAGTAACACTGACCGAAGTGTCCACTTGTATTGCTGCACATGCTATTTCAATTTACCGTGCATCTTAAACTGATCACAGATGCATGCAACTGTTAGGCGTGTTTTTCTGTTGCATACTCACACCTCCATTGTCATTGTACTTCCACAACATTCTTGAATTTCAAATACTTCAAAATGGTCTTGTGCTCCTTGAATGACAGCAGTGCTTCTGCCATTTTCTTTGACTGTCCTGCCTGTTGCATGGTGACAAAGCTAGCTAGCATTCATTTAATTAATGCCCTCTTTTGAGTGAACGTCACTCTACACATTGCTACCATAATTCAATTCAATTTCAAAAAGTAAAACACAGATGACATCTCTTAAAATGTGTATACATTTTTGGGGCACCCCTAGTATTTATTATAAAAGAAATAAAAATGGATAAACAAAATGTTCCTACATGGTAACCCATATTTTTGTCTTTCCTTCAAGATTTTAACTGAGTCCTCCAGGAAGGAAGACTGGAAGTCAACATCAAATATAGCCAAGTAAATTTGATGTCACAGCGTTTCTTGCAGCTCCTACTGTAAACCAGCCATATGTTGTAGGTGTAGAATGTAAGCTTTATGAGCATAGGAACTGTCTGCTTTGCGCACCACTACATCCTCAACCCCAAGAGTAGTGTCTAGCATATGGTAAATGTTCAATAAATACTTTTTAAATGAATGAATAAATACAAGAATGGAGAAATGCAAAGATGAGCCTTCAAGGAGTTCAAAGACTAGAGCAGCACTTTCAAACCAGGGTGTGCATCTAAATCTCACATGGAGCTTTTTTTTTTTTTAAACAAAATCATTCTTTGCTAACATCTCTAGCTTCCTGTTCATAGTCTCAACCCACAACATCACAAGTAAATTTCCACATTTATTTATACATAGTTAAGTCAGATAATCTGTAAACCACAGACCCAAGCTCATTCCTGTTTGAACCAAAAGACTACACCTAATTCATTACGTGATCTCAGGAAAGTCCCTTAATCTATTTGAGCCTCAGTTTCTTTATCCATATCTGATTTCAGCCCACTACGTAGCCACTAGACACATGTGGCAACTAAGCATTTCAAATGTGGCTACTTCAAATTGAAATGTACTTTCAGTTTTAAAATATACACCAGGTTTCTAAAAAAATTGGCACAAAAAAAGTTGTAAAATATCTAATTGATAATATTTTATATTTGTTACATACAGAAATAATACAACTTTGAATATAATGGGTTAAATAAAATATATTAGTAAAATTAATTCTCCTTGTTTCTTTTTACCTGTTTAAATGTGGCTACCAGAAAATTTAAAATTAATATATTGCTCATGTTAATATTTCTATTAGACAACATTTGTTTTTTAAATACTTATGACACAAAATTGTAGTAAGAATCAGAAGAAATAATACATTTGAGTATCTTTTGTAAGCTTCAGAGAAAAATGCAAATGCTAAATTCATTGTCATTATTATTAGGAGGAGTTCTCATGTCTCTAGGTCTTAAGTGACAGCTTAAAGGTCAGTGTCTCTCAAGTCAACCTGCATTCAGATAATAAAAAGGTGATGAAATAGTTACTGAACAGTTCATTCTCTACCACTCCATACCAATAAATCTCTCAATAAACACTTGTTGAAACCAAATGTAAAGAAAGATCATGTGTTCACTGACATGGTATAAAAAGATGAGCTCCCCTGCTAAGATTTCTATGATGATGCAGAAAATAGCTTGGACTGAATAAGATTGGAGGAAGGCTTGTATTTGAAACAGTCATTATTGACCAATGAACAATAAGAGGTATTTTATGATGTGATATGATAAACTTTTTCCATGTTTTTAGCCCAAGATGCAGAGGAGAAGAAAAAAGTCATGGGATTAATATACCTTTCTCTATGTCTTGGGTAGGACAGTTTAATTCCTCCCACAAACATCCCACTTCATTTCTTCAAAAAGAATGTGTGTCATGAAATACCTGGCAGATAAAAGAACATGAAGAACTTTCTTCCTGCTCTTCAATTACTGTGGTGTAGTCAGTGAACCTCTAGAACTTCCTAGGTCTGGACTGATGAATGAAGATGAAGACAGGTACTCCTAGGCTGTATACACATTACTCTTCCCTGATAACATTCCCAAGTGCTTGAAGAACTTCAATAGGTAGGGAGACAGGCAAACCCACCCAGAGTTCCTTCAAAGCTTTATTATGCAAAAGTGAGGAGTAGCCAGGGTTCCCTAGTGGGTAGAAAATTGAATTGTCACGTGCAGTTTATTCCGTACTCTTACCAGATCATGCCTCTAGACATTTATGAATATTAATTGATGTGTTTACTTCCATGTGAGGCAGTTGCTAACCTAACATTACAGCCTGTTTTCTAAGCCTCGTATCATTTTCTTACAGGCTGTTGATTTTAGAGTCACTGTGTAATCCTTGTGAGCTGCTAGTGGAGAGTGATCAATCAACACTTTGAGAGCTTCTGGTTCATCCCAATACTTGGGAGCTCTTTTGATAAACAGTATTCTTGGGACCATGTAAAATTTATCATTGTGAGAGTAAATACATGTGGGAAAATAGCAGGTTATTGGTATTTTTATCTTTATTTAAACAAAATCTTTTCTTTTACAACAAATCCCCTCTTACCCTAAGATTATTCTGTCCCAAACCAAAGTCAGTAAAACTCTACATTAATCACTGACATTAATGTTTTCTCTATAGATTGGCACGCACCCATTTATCTACATTTGGGGGCACATTATCAATAACAAAAATAGAAAAATCTCCTATATCCCATTTTAAAACCCTGAATATAGGAATTGAAAAATATATCACATAATTGCTTTTGTGGATGAATGTACACTGCTAACAGTGTACCATTCTCCCAAGAAAGTTTTATCCTGGGTTATCAAAATTGGCACTTATTTTAGAAAGACTTGAGAGGGCTAGACCTCATCAGTTTTCTTCACAAAAATTGGTCACAGCTTTCTAGAGACCTCAGAAAATTCTTTTGTGATGAGTCATAATCAATTTGACCATCTTATGCCTTTAATGCATCCTGTAATCTAGCCACAGTAATCTATTCTGTGTCTGTGAATATTCTGTGGAATTTGGTTTCTCTGTGTTGTTTTCCCTGACAACCTCATGATCTAGAATACCCTTTCCTTGTTCTCCATTCCTCTACTCCCTTGGGAGGGCCCTCTTCTATTCTGAGAGCTGGGAATGCAGCAGTGACCAAGACCAACAATGCCCCTGCACTCATGAATCTTATAGCTTGGTGGGAAGGAGAAGAAAGAAAATCAATGCATACATAGTCTGAGGTGCTCAGAAGAAAATAAAACAGTTTGAAATGTGGAGATGGACAACTTTAGATAAGGAAGGCTTCACAGCATCAGCAGCCTCTAAGGTTTATACATTGACCCTCTTTCAGATCCAGTTCAGATGCCATCTCATCTGCAAAGAGTCCCCATTTTCCATGTCTACCACCTCCCCAACCAATGTGAGCTCGTTCCTTTTTAGACCATGGAGAATATAAGTGTACCTCAAAATATATCTGCTGTCACCTATCTGGGTGCTATTATACTTTGTTGTTTTCACATCTATTTTTCCATTTTGATTTTTAGCTACTTGAGGATAACAGGTATGTCTCAATTATCTTTATACCTTCTCTCCAGTACTATGAATATAGTTGGTGCTCAAATTCAAATCAAACCAACTTTAGAAACTGCTACTTCTGATGAGTTTTGTTTTTGAAACAGGTACTTTGTAGCTCACCTAGCTCTGAATCTTAAACAGAATTCACAGGAAGCTGTTATCCATGAAAGTCATTGCCACCAACGGAGAGGCACTATTTTTCTGGGAATTTTGAAACCATTGACCATTCAGAATACTTGCTCAAAAAAGTGATAGCTGCCGAGTGTTCTTCTAGAAACAAAGTTTAGGAACAATGATCTCCTCCAACATATTTCAGATAATTACCCCTTGGTCCAAAAAGTAGATTCTCAAGCTTTCAGCTTAAAAATATCTACACCACCCCACCCCACCCAAATTAAGGATTTGCTAGTTTAAAAGAATCAGAAAGAGGGGCCTCTGGTTAATAAACTCAAGCTTTGGGCTGAACCTTGCACAACATAGGCTGGATTTCACAACAGCAAGTAAGAGTAAGAACAGAGTTTGAAAATTCTACCACAAAGTTTTGGTGTTTATCTCTGTGTTTTTTTAATCAACACTTTACTCTTTTGTTGTAGGCTCAAAAATTGTGCTCAACAGAGTCTTCTATCCTTTAAGTGACACCTTTAAAAAGAAAATAAGTGCTCAAATACAAAAATTAATACAAGTCAAAAATTTAAATACCCATTCCTGAAGAATCCAAATGTTCGTATTTGGTTGGGATCCTATTCTGAAATTCCAGTTTAATAAATGAGCCCCCAACTCTCTACCCAGAAAGAAATTCTTCCAAAGTTTAGACTGAAGTAGAATTAAATATACCACACGCTATTTCAAATACCAAGAACAAGGTAGATATTTTCTTTGCTGCTTCCCTGCCCTGTAATTTGACATCCATTTTAATGATGCTTGCTTTATGGCTTGTCAGAAAAGTGAAATGGCCTGTCAATTTTATGGAGTTTCTCCTACCTTTTGGGTGGTTATATTACATTTTGAAATAAGCATATAACTTCCCTCCTCCTGCCTTTTTTTTTTCCCTAGTCTAAATGTGCATGTGTGGGTTTGGTACTTGGCTGCCAGTGGAATGAAGTCATAATTTCAGGAATCCAAGAGAATAGATCAAAATCACGCCAACACTTTCATGGATGGGTATATGCTGCTAACTGGGTGTTTACCCAGAAAAGTCATCATCTGGCATGCAGCATAGCAAATGTTCCTAAGCAGCTAACTCATGTATACTAAACAAATTTGGCTCGGCTGCCGCAAAGGCTGCTCTGTGGAAATTCTCAACATATATTTGTTTGATTGAGCTGTCATTCCCAGTTGATCTGCTGATGATCTGTGTCACTTTGTTTAAGTGTCCTGGTGTGTTTTTTATATATATGTAGTGAAAAGCCAGTATGTTTCTGTGATGGATTAAATAGAGGTGAAATTTGAGAGTGACTCCTGTTTTTGATTCCTGTGTTCTCAGACAGGTGGGTCTGGAATGATCAAGAATGTCACATTCAAACACAGGGGAAAATATGGAGCCCTTTTGATTTAAAACACATTACTGTAAGATATATTTGCTACTGTGTTCTCCCAGTACAAGAAGCTATTTAGGATTCCTCATCTAAACAAACACCATATGGGTTCATTCTCAGCATCCCTTTCAAATGTCCGAAAACAAAGGACACAAAACTCACTACTGGCAAACACAGTCTGAGAGAAATAAGCAAGGCCCATTTCTGACGTACGGATTCAGGAATAAAATGCAAGGTCAGGCTAGAACCAAAGCACCAGATCTCATATATCCCAGTAATGGTTCAGATGGAAATCCAACACCACAGTCCCACACCATCCATGTCTGAGACACTAATCAAGCGACTGCCTGTTTGCTCTGTGGTTAAAGCACTTCCTCCAGCTAATCTTCCCAGATAGGCTCTCAGCTTTAATAACCTATGGGGTCTGCTGTTAAGCGAGGGGATCTGGGTACCATCAGCACTGATGTCTCCACTCTGCCAAACCCCAGACAACACATGATGCGTGTACACTCCCTCCCTTCAACTCCTGCGCATGTGGTAGACTCAGGCCTGCCTTGAGCTAGGTCCCACTACCCAAAAAATGTATTCCTGACTCAACTTGTTCTTGTACTTGAAATTCCCCCCAATTTAGCATCAGTCCTTTGAGTGAAGGCAAAACCATCTCCAAGAGTCCTCCTGACCATTGGTAGTTTGCTCCTTTGTATGTATATTTTAAAACTTGCTCTGGGCCACACAGATACTGGTACTTGGTACTTCTGACGCCAAAATGACTGGCCCCATTTCTGGCTTCAAAGAGGCACAGACCAGAAGAGAAGGAAGTCATGCAATCAACCAATCATGTACAGGGTATAGAGAAGGAAGGAGTTCATTCTGAGGGTGAAAAGGCTTAGGAAAGGTTGCCCATACATGGTGACACCTGAAAAGAGTGTTGGGGAATAAAGATAATTTCCAAGGAATTTTCCAGAGAAAAGATAAGAGAAGAAAGACCATTTCAGGAAGATAAAGAGCATATTTAGAAATATGGAAATATGAAAAGGTTTAATATGTGCACATGGGGAAGCTGGGATGGCTCAGTGGGTTAAGCACTCACTTTGTAGCGCCAGGGACCGAGGATCGAATCCCGGCCCCAGCCCATGCAGACCCACATGCTGAACTGGGAGCTCCCCCAGTTCAATTCTCTCTGTGTCTCTGTATATCTCTCTGTCTCTCTCTCTCTCTCTGTCAAAACCAATAATATATATATATATATATATATATATATATATATATATATATATATATATAGTGACCAGATTTTAACATTGGT